>VXBO01011999.1:13271-35363 GCA_013400135.1 Rhinoptilus africanus
ATCAGATTAGTAAGGCATGATTTCCCCTTGGTGAATCCATGCTGAGTACTTCTGATGGCCTTCTTTTCCTCCATATGCTTTGAGATGACGCCCAGAACGAGCTGTTCCATCATCTTTCCAGGGATGGAGGTGAGGCTGACCGGCCTGTAGTTCCCCGGGTCCTCCTTCTTGCCCTTTTTGAAGACTGGAGTGACATTGGCTTTCCTCCAGTCTTCAGGCACCTCGCCTGTTCTCCAGGACCTTTCAAAGATGGTGGAGAGCGGCCCAGCAATGACATCCGCCAGCTCCTTCAGCACCCTCGGGTGTATCCCATCAGGGCCCATGGACTTCTGAATGTCTAACTGACCTAACTGATCCCTCACTTGGTCCTCCTCCACCCAGGGGAAGTCTTCCTCTTTCCCTGTTACTTTCCCCAAGGCCTGGGGCTCTTAGCTGTGTGAGAGAGCAGTTAACTGCGTGTTCTGACCAAACTGTTAGAGAACTCTCTCCTCTTACCTTTCACATTTTATCATAAATTAAGGCAGAGATCATCTGGTGTGTATAGCACTGCTGTCACCTGTGAAGACCTGTAATATAAAGCTTATGTTGGTGTGCATTTCTCTGTAACGAGTTTCAATGGTGTATGTCTTTTTCAAAAGATGTGTATGTACGGGGAGATGTGGATCGAATCAAATAGTTTATTCCAGTTACGCTTACAAATCCTCTGGTTCCGCGTGCTTGTACTGAGTAGTTTCCCGAGTTTGAAATGGTTGTCTAGGAACCCTTTCTGTTTGCCAGCTTAACATGTGAGCTGGGTGCTGTTAGGCAACAATTTAATGGCAAGAAGGTCTTGCAGACCCAAAGACAGTTCCTTGTCCTCAGACTGTTAAGTTAGTCTTGATTCCCCGCAAGATGCTCTATTAGACCATCATCTCTGTGGTGTCATGTTATTCTGCTTTGCTTGGAACAAAGCCCAGGCAAAGTAATAATGTGTTTTTGATAAGGAAGTCTTTTTAGTTCTTCGTGAAGTTAGTGTGTTAAATATTGGTATCAATAACCAGATAGCCTCCTGCCCAGTAGCTCTTGGATCACTTCTTCCCAAGTTCCATCTCTCTTCTCTTTGCAGTTGCAAAGGAAAGTGTTCTTATCAGAGGAGGAGCTGTGGAAGAGACTGCTAGGGTAATAGGTGAACGAGCAGCTTGGGATCTGGATGTTTATAGGGTAGTCATGCTCTTAGACAATTTTGCCTGTTGAAGCTGTATATTGCACCAAAGCAAAATGTAAGGTGGAGGTAGATGCACGGCAGAGGAAGGTGAAGCCTCTGAGGCCTCTGATACGGCATTGCTGGAAGACTTAAGCTGTATTACAGCCAATGCTTCTGTGTGATGGCTTTTCTGTGTTATTCTAGGGTGGCCTTGACAACCGTCTGAACACGTTCTGCGGAAGCCCAGCTTATGCAGCACCAGAGCTGATCCAGGGCAAAGCATATATTGGCTCAGAGGTAGGGAGCACCAGTTTCAGTTAGGGGGTTTTCCTGCTTCCCCCCTCACCCTGTGTGTTTAAAGGTGGTGAAGTTCAGTTATGCTCACTTGGTTTCTCTCTCAGCTGCTACTGGACAACATTGCATGGGTCATTTTCAGAAGCTTTGTGACTGGCCTCCACAGTCGCAGCCTGGAATAGCACGTAGCGCTTTGTGCCACAGGTCATGTCACTGGCTAGTTTGTCTCTGACAAGTCCTTCGCTATCTCCATTTGCTGCTCTATATTTTAGTGCCCTGCAAAAGAATAACTTGAGTGCCTTTCTTCTGCTGCACGTTCTTTGAAGCAATGATTTGTTCTGTTAATTATCCAGCTCTTATGGCAAAGTTTTGTGCAGTTTCAGTATTTTGCATGCTTTAACAAGTCTGTCTTTGGCTTGAAATTTGTGTATGAAAACTTGCTGTCTTCATACTGTGCAGTGTAGTAAAATTTGAGAGACAAAAACTTTAGAGTTTATCCAGCTTTGATTCCATGTCTAGAACGTGCCTTTGTTTATCCATCCAAACTGTTGTCATTGCAATCCCTTCAAACTTCCTAAATTGCTGTGCGATGGAGTTGGTCTTTTTTCCTTTTACATACCTTTGCACCACTGTCCTTGGCCTCTAACTCCTTTCTTTTTTTTGTTTTGCATGAAGTCCAGTGCTTTGCAAGCCTCCTTTTCTATGGTCTAAGTGGGAGTTGCGGTATGAGGCATGTGGACCTTGTCGTGCCTCTACAAGCAGAGAAGAAGCAGTAGAGTTTTCAAGTTGGTTGCAACTGTGCTGGCAGCAGTTGTGATCAGTAATACGTTACCACAGGAAATCCCTTGTTATTACTAGTTCAATTTCGTTTTTACCAGTGAAATCCTTGTAGATTGAAGGTAATGCAGCAATTTAGTGACCTAAGGGGAGGATATTTGTTTTACTAGTGCTCTAGCTTGAGCGAATTGAAAATTGAATTTGGTTTGTGTGCTTGCACGTGGAATGTAAGCGTTCTGTCCAGAATTAAGGAGCCTACTTTTCATGAGCTGTATGTGGGCTTTGCCAAAGGGCGACAATATTACCTGTCTCTATGCCATTTTGGATGGATCAGGTTTGTGAACTTGCGTTTATTTTTTAGGCGGATATTTGGAGCATGGGGGTACTGCTGTATGCTCTACTGTGTGGCTTTCTCCCCTTTGATGATAACAGCCTCATGGCTGTCTACAGGAAGATCACGGTAGGTACTGATGGTGCTGGAATACACTGGGAACAGACATTGCTAAGCATTATAAGAGGCCTTTGCTTTTCTGATGGCAGAACCTGTTGAGCTATGCCTAGTACGCAAAGGCATACCTGCTGAATTTTGTTATGCTTTGCTACTTTTCCTATCAATGTTTTGTGAGTTTGTTTCTGTCTTAAGTTGTCCTTTGCAGTACTGTAGCTTGGTCCTGTAAGAGGGTAGGAAATTGAGTTTCAGGAGAAGCATTTTCTTGCTGGTGGGCTAAATTTTTGTGTCTGAGCCTTGATCTGGCTTCCCCCTTTATTGTCTGGAATAGCATTGCAAATAGCAATTATGTAATGTAATTTGATTTGCCAAAAGTAACATTTTTGCATGTCAGCTATTCTCATCACAGAATCCCAGATTAGCAGGGTTCGGAAGGGACCCCTGGAGATCATCTAGTCCAAACCCCCTGCCAGACAGGTTCACTTGGAGCAGGTTGCACAGGAACCCATCCAGGTGGGTTTTAAATGTCTCCAGAGATGGAGACTCCACCACCTCTCTGGGCAGCCTGTGCCAGGGCTCTGCCACCCTCCATGTAAGGAGGTTCCTCCTCATGTTTAGGTGGAACTTCCTATACTCAACTTTGTGCCCATTACCTCGCAGGACTAGCTAAAACTAAATGGTGTGACTAAGAGCTTTGTCCAGATAGTGTTAGCAAGCACTTGCAATTTCTCAGTAAAATCGCTATAACGGGGAATCAACTAGGTTGTCAGACAGAATTTAGGTACCTTTCCCTCTCTGCTTGAGGTGTGACCTGTGCTGTTGAACCATAAGGTCACTGTACATGGAGACCTCATCCATTTCGAAGCGTACTTTTGTAGGATGACAGAAAATTCTTCATGCTGGTCATTATGCCAAGATGCAGACCCTGGTCAATGATCAGTGTGCTTAAGGTATTAGTTCTCTTAAACTTGTCAGTAGTTGAAATGTGAACAAAGATCTTAAGATCATCAGGTGGTTCTGTCTAACGGGCACAGGAACTAGGAGCTGAGTGGTTTGGACTCACAGAAAGTTGGCCAGTGAAAACGTGTTTAAGTGAACTGAGAGACAAGTTTTAAAACTCAGTCTGGGTGCAGTTTGAAACTGATAATGTCACAGGTGTTCAGATGCAGGCTTGCTATTTCCACTCTGAATTTGTCTTAATTTTACATGGTTGTGAACTGAAAATCGCTTGAAACGAGGACACTTATGCACCATTGTGGAATTTAATTTCACACATTACAGAACCTGAAATTTATTGTAATCTCAACTCATAACTCTTGTTCCAAGGCAATGTAATAATCTGCTACTTGAATCTAATCAGGATTGTATGACTTACATGCAGTATTTCTTTCCCTGGAATGTTCCACAACTCTTCATTTGAGAATACTTCAATAAACTCCTTTACTTTTTGAATGAAAAAATCAAGCATGTGATGTAACTTCTGTTAGAAAACAAAAAACCAGCAAGCAAAAAAACCCCCCAAAACCCCACAAACCAACTTATTTCTGTTGTGATTTTCTGCATCTGGAAGCTATTGCAAGCTATGTATCTTCCAGCATTGCCCATGGTCAAGTAGATGCTGATTGTTTTTTCCTTGTCTCATGATCTGTAGCAATACATTAAAAACAAATGCAGATTACATGTTTTGTTAGACTTGGCTTAGTTTCAGAGTAAAGCTGCTTTGTGAAAACAGCCTACAAACTCTTTATAAATAGCACATTATTATAGTCTGTAAAGATGTAACTTAACTTCTTTAACCTGTGATGTAAAAGTAATGCATGCTCTGCTTAGAAATGTATGTTGCATATAATGCTGCCTGTTTTGTTATTGAGGCATTTATTTGTAGGAAGAAAACTGCCATGAAAAATTGATAGTTATGTTGCTTCACAATGTTTACTGATTTTAATTTATTTTTTCCTCCATTTTCATTGACAAGTAAATGATCCTTGATGGTGAATTTGTTTGTTTTTTAGGTACTGATGTACCTCAAATCTGAAAGCCATTTTCACTTTTCTTCTAATCAAGAATTAAAATAAAAAACCAGCAAATAATTTGCTTGAAAGAAACTTACCTGTTAGATCTGTAACCTTTTTCCTGTCTGCAATATGAGCAGAGATCAAAACTGTCATTAGACGTGACCTATTCAAAAAAAGAATAGTTAAATGTTGAAGATGTGTTTAGTGTTTGAAAAGTAGTGATTTCAATGAATATTACGGTTTCAAAGTGCTAATATCAGTCGTTTGTGCTCCAACATGTATGCGCTTCTAAAACTTCAGTATCTATTTGATATGATGAAATGATGATAAGGAGAAGGTTAGCTGCAAAAATGGGCTGAGATGGGCATCACACAAGCTGAGGGGGTGAAAACTGCATCTGATAATTCAAACATAGCATTTTCCTTACTAACACGGCTGGATTTTGGTACTACCATTAAACTTATTCAAGTTATTATTAAATCTACATTTGCATGTGCCTGCTGTTCTTCCTTTTTGACTGAATACAGAAGTTGCTACATCAAGTAATTTAGCAGTTCCTTTTGAGCTAGCTGTTCAAGGTTCATTCTAAGTCTTCTCTTCTGCAGAGAGGAAAATACAGTATTCCGAAGTGGCTCTCTCCTGGCAGTACACTACTAATTAATCAAATGCTGCAGGTAAAGGAATTGCTTCTCATCAACAGGTCTATAAAGTACTATTGCATAGGTCAAAGCATTATATCAATGAAATATTTTAAAAATATTCAGTGTTTAAACCTGAAGTTTTGTAATTTTCGAAGATAAGGTGAATATTGCCTTCTGCTGAAAATTCTTTGAGTTGAATGATTTGGAATAGAAATAACTAAGCAAAGTTCAAATAATCAGAGTCTTCAAGCAGCCTGCATTTGATTGTTCTTAATTGTGCTTTATAAATAATCTGTTTTATAAATGCAGCTAAACATACTGGATATGTATTTGGGCTACATAAGCAATCTAGCTAATGCTAAATATTCCTGGAATATTTATTGTAACTGTAGGTTCTGTGGCTGCTCTTCACAGCTCACGTGTTTGACCTTCCTTTTGGTCAAACTACGAAGCAGTATGGGTTTCCATTTGAGCTTCTAACCACCCTAAAATTCTGAGTAGAAGACACTGTTTCTTCAGTTCTCAATGATCTAAGCATCAGCTTAATTTTTATTGCCCCCTAGGTGGACCCAAAGAAGCGGATTACAGTTAAACATTTATTAAGTCACCCTTGGCTCATGCAAGGTTATTCTGATGCTGTTCAGTGGCAAAGTAAATACCCAGTAAGTACACTTGTCAGATGAATACTAAAGTATTTAATGTGATCTTTACTGGCTTAGTACCATCCTCACAGTATGGGGGTGGGAAGAGGTTTCTCCAAAGCCAA
The DNA here is from genome assembly GCA_013400135.1 of Rhinoptilus africanus. Classification (NCBI taxonomy): domain Eukaryota; kingdom Metazoa; phylum Chordata; class Aves; order Charadriiformes; family Glareolidae; genus Rhinoptilus; species Rhinoptilus africanus. The sequence goes on from VXBO01011999.1 coordinate 19,396, forward strand.
ATTTTGAGATGGCCATAGTTCCATTCTGATTCCTCTTGCTGTCAAAACGTTGCTGCTCTCTCTCAATTTCTCTTGAGGAGGAATTTCAAACGTGCTTTCGTTGTATTCTGTAGCTGATGCTTAATTTGCAAAATAACTGACTTCTAAATTAGATGTGAAGCATTTCTGCACGCGAGTGACCAGTTAATTCTCCAGGCTGCTTGGTCAATAATACCTCATGGGCAAAAGGCAAATGTTCTCAAGAGCACGTTAGTTAGGATTATGGTTTATCTTGTATCTGTCCGCATTGAAAATTGCTAGATTGAATAAAAATTTTACCTCATTGAAAGTACGTTAATCCTGTCTATCACTTGTTTTACTTGTGTGAGAGACTAAGTTAGTAGGGAGAGAGGAAAAAACAAAATAATCTAGTTGTCAGTAGTAAGTACTGGGAAGTTCCTGCATGTTTGCAGCCTCCCTTTGGCCACTGGATGCCACTGTTTCTCTAGGTAAGGAGCAGCTTTACTGTGCTTGCAGTGTCAGTTCTGACTGGCTGTAGAAAAGATGTGCATGTCTGTTAGCTTTGAATATTTAAGGAGAGATGAAAGCATAGCTTCCATTCTAGAAAAAATCTCATCTGCCATCAGGCTTTCTTATTTGAATTCACAGTCTCTCACCAAGGAGGGGCCAGACTCTGAAGTCATTGAACTTGTATGACTTTTTCAGTCTGTTCCCTTCAATATTTAGCCGTGATGCTAACTATTTAAAATACAAGGTCTAAAATCATGGTTGATTATTGACTCAGCCCCCTGAGTTTCACAACAGTGTCACAGTCAGATATGGATTATGAGACAACTCGAAAGCCTCATGCTTCATTATCCATCATGTTCTTGCAGCTGAGACATCTTGATGAAGACTGCATAACAGAGCTTTCTGTGTTTCATAAACAGAGCAGGGAGAATATATCGAAATTAATATCAGAGGTAAGAAGTATATATTGTTAATTTACAGTCATTAAACACAGTAATACAGTAAATAAACTTACTGTATTAGCAGGCTAATGCTCACTTATTCTCAATTATGAAATTTTTAATACTTTTCAGAACTAAGGAGCCCATGCAGAACTCCAGAAATCTAACTGTATCTTATAATTACAGTTCTGAAGTTCAAACTTGCTTTTTTCTTTTTCCTCTAATTGTGCTCGTGATAGTTCCTAAACCTTACTGTTGTTTCCCACCATGGTAAAATCCTTCATAATCTTTTACGTCAAAATAGACTTAAAGAAATTTGTAGCTGAACAACAGATGCCATTTCCTGGACTAGCTTTTGCTTTGAAATGGTTCAGTAAGTAAGAGGAGAAAGAGAAAAGAGAAGAGTAAGAAAAAAATATCAGAGCATCACCCAGACAGACTATAAAATACATTTTTGAGAGTTACTATTCACAGTTTTTAAAAGAAGTGGAATAAAAATGACAAATGTTGAACTGACTTCTAGAAGAATTGCACAGATGTTAAGAAGCAATGACATTGCAAGCTGTAAAGACACTTAAAGCATGATGCATACTCGAGCTTTACCCTGAATCTGAAAATTCTCCCTGGAATTTAAATTTTTTGCTTTTTTTTATACATGGTAACAATGACATAGTTCTTTATTTTGGAAAAACTGTTAGGGTTTCCACATAACTGTAGTAGGAACAGACTTGAAATATGTGTGATACTTAAGATGCATTTGTGGAGTTAATGCTACTTGTTCTTCAGTTATAGGAAATAATCTGTCTACAAGGGGGAAAGTTTGTGCTATTTGCCTAGTCTTTTACAGCGGTACTTCTAATCCCTTATAACTAATTCAAACTAGTTGTGCTATGCTGCAAACCTGTCGAGCATTGTACCCGTGTTTCTCACACAAGCAGAGTTGCCAAAAATCATGCAAAAAGTTGGTGTCACTCAAGGGGGAAGAATGAGGACGGACTTCCAAAAAATTGAGACTCTGCTTGAAATATTGGCAATACTGAATTAATAGCTCTGCCATTTACTTCATTAGATAGATTCTGCCCACAGGACTGGTTTTCATGCTAGTGAGCATACTACAAACTAGCAGGCAAAGAGCAACAACCGCAGTCTGTTTCTTGATCTCAAGCATGTAATGTGAATCAACTGAAGTCTGAAAGTACACTTAGGTGATCAAACATTAGGGTGCACATCAGGTAGAAAATCTTGCAGAAGTTTTCAAAAGGCTGAGCTTGCTTTGTACTCATAATATTTCCAAAGAGGAGATTAAAATACTTTTTTTTTTTTTTTTCGCCCTCCCCAGTGGAAATATGACCAGATGTCAGCAACGTATCTCATGCTTCAGTCCAAGAAGGCTCGTGGCAAGAGTATTCACTTAAGTGTTCCATGTCTAACAGAATATGCCAGTCCATCACAAGCAGCAGGCCTTGAGGTAAGTTTTTGAATTCAACAAGACAACGTACTGATTAAAATGCTGCTCTGCATTAACAAAGCTGTGACTAGGAAAAACAGACAGGTGCCCTAAACATATATCCTGGTTTTAGCCAGGAAAGAGTTAATTTCTTTTCTAGTGATTGCTGTGAAAGGAATGTCAACAGTACATATTGTTTTAGTTGTTGCTAGGCGATGTTTATNTAGCAGGCTAATGCTCACTTATTCTCAATTATGAAATTTTTAATACTTTTCAGAACTAAGGAGCCCATGCAGAACTCCAGAAATCTAACTGTATCTTATAATTACAGTTCTGAAGTTCAAACTTGCTTTTTTCTTTTTCCTCTAATTGTGCTCGTGATAGTTCCTAAACCTTACTGTTGTTTCCCACCATGGTAAAATCCTTCATAATCTTTTACGTCAAAATAGACTTAAAGAAATTTGTAGCTGAACAACAGATGCCATTTCCTGGACTAGCTTTTGCTTTGAAATGGTTCAGTAAGTAAGAGGAGAAAGAGAAAAGAGAAGAGTAAGAAAAAAATATCAGAGCATCACCCAGACAGACTATAAAATACATTTTTGAGAGTTACTATTCACAGTTTTTAAAAGAAGTGGAATAAAAATGACAAATGTTGAACTGACTTCTAGAAGAATTGCACAGATGTTAAGAAGCAATGACATTGCAAGCTGTAAAGACACTTAAAGCATGATGCATACTCGAGCTTTACCCTGAATCTGAAAATTCTCCCTGGAATTTAAATTTTTTGCTTTTTTTTATACATGGTAACAATGACATAGTTCTTTATTTTGGAAAAACTGTTAGGGTTTCCACATAACTGTAGTAGGAACAGACTTGAAATATGTGTGATACTTAAGATGCATTTGTGGAGTTAATGCTACTTGTTCTTCAGTTATAGGAAATAATCTGTCTACAAGGGGGAAAGTTTGTGCTATTTGCCTAGTCTTTTACAGCGGTACTTCTAATCCCTTATAACTAATTCAAACTAGTTGTGCTATGCTGCAAACCTGTCGAGCATTGTACCCGTGTTTCTCACACAAGCAGAGTTGCCAAAAATCATGCAAAAAGTTGGTGTCACTCAAGGGGGAAGAATGAGGACGGACTTCCAAAAAATTGAGACTCTGCTTGAAATATTGGCAATACTGAATTAATAGCTCTGCCATTTACTTCATTAGATAGATTCTGCCCACAGGACTGGTTTTCATGCTAGTGAGCATACTACAAACTAGCAGGCAAAGAGCAACAACCGCAGTCTGTTTCTTGATCTCAAGCATGTAATGTGAATCAACTGAAGTCTGAAAGTACACTTAGGTGATCAAACATTAGGGTGCACATCAGGTAGAAAATCTTGCAGAAGTTTTCAAAAGGCTGAGCTTGCTTTGTACTCATAATATTTCCAAAGAGGAGATTAAAATACTTTTTTTTTTTTTTTTCGCCCTCCCCAGTGGAAATATGACCAGATGTCAGCAACGTATCTCATGCTTCAGTCCAAGAAGGCTCGTGGCAAGAGTATTCACTTAAGTGTTCCATGTCTAACAGAATATGCCAGTCCATCACAAGCAGCAGGCCTTGAGGTAAGTTTTTGAATTCAACAAGACAACGTACTGATTAAAATGCTGCTCTGCATTAACAAAGCTGTGACTAGGAAAAACAGACAGGTGCCCTAAACATATATCCTGGTTTTAGCCAGGAAAGAGTTAATTTCTTTTCTAGTGATTGCTGTGAAAGGAATGTCAACAGTACATATTGTTTTAGTTGTTGCTAGGCGATGTTTATGCTTTTCAAGGACTCTTCAACTTCTCATGGAAGCTAAGAAGGGAATACAGACAGAACAAGGGGTTGGCCAGTGGAATATTCTCTACCACAGATGGCACGTGCGGTGCATAAATGGGAGTTGGCTCGGAGAGGGGATCCACGGTCACTGCTTGGGATGGTGCCAGTTCACCAGGATGTGAGAGTAACTTCTGTTACTGTTATTATTCTTACTTCTGATATTATTATTGGGTTTTTTCCTTTTCTCATATTGTTCTATTTAACTGTCTTTACCTCAGCCCACAAGTGTGGGTTTTGTTTGTTTGGTTTTTTTCCTTTTCCCTTTCCCCTCCTTTTCTTTCTCTTCTCCCTGCAATTTTTTGGAGGGGAAGGAGGGTTGAGCGAGTGGCTGCATGGTCCTAGTCGCTGGCTCAGGTTAAACCATGACAATGTCAGTAAGAGACCATGTGTGGAGTCAGCCAGAGTCTTAGTTATTAAACAGTTTGATCTCCTCATTAACATGTTTTAGCAATCTGGGCTGCTTCTTGAATTGATATTAGTGGAATAACTGCCTGTGAGGACATGGTGTGTTTTGAGTACCACACAGAATGTCCCCTTGGCTACTCACAGAAATGGACAAAAATTGCCCAGTGTCTGGCCTACGTGATCGTTCTAGATTTTGCTCTGTGATGCCTAACTTCTTACTGTAGTTTTTCACATTTGTGTCTAAATATTTTTGTACCTTGCTAGTTGCCTTTAGCATGGCTTAGTAAGGAAAGTCTTTTGAAATATCCTGGCCTGTCATCTGGGCAGCCTACTTTGAGATGACACTAACACTACATGAGCTGATGGTCAAAGGAGAGACCCATTCCTTCCTCATCTGTTTCCTTTCAGAACACAGTCCCAGAGAGGATTCTGTTTCTGTATTTTTAATAAAGGAAAAATGTTGCTGATTTCTTCTGATTAATTGGTTTCTCAAGTGGGTTTGTATATCTTACAGTAATTTCAGTTCCTGTGGTTTGGTAGCAAATTGCAGGTAGGGCACTTCATAACCACTCTACAGTTGCTAAATTGCTTGCAATGTCATATATAATAGGCAGCTATATGTGATGTCAGTGATGCTTATCTATATTTGACAAACTCAAAAACATTCAGTAAAATTGCAGACTTCCTATTAAGTGATCCCCCTTGAACTGTAGACATTGGTGTAAAAATGTTAACTAGCTATCTGAATGTGCTATTCTCTGGACAGAGACAAGCACTCAGAATAAATACTTTCTTATGCACCCAATTCCATTGCATGTAAATCGTTTCGGTTCACTCATACAACTACTTTGAAACACAGATCAGAATTATAAGATTACCGGTGCTGCATAACAGATCATGAATCATAAGTGTTGACAAATATGCATAATGTGCTTTCCATGATCATGGTCGGTTAGTCTTCCACACTCAGATGATTTGAAGTCGGAAGTTCTCTAGGTTCAATAGCGACGATGCTGTGAAGTTACTTCATCTTTAGTGGTGCCCTAGGTAAATTCATCTGGCTAATGCTACTACTGAACATATGCATTATGCCTTCACAGATAATTGTGAAAACCGTGTCTACACAATAAAACAATCTGGTAGTCCTCCTACAGCTCTCAGGACATATTTAACTTACTCACTCACAGTATCTACACGCAGGTATCAACTGAATTTGCTGAAATGCCCAACTAGCGAAGGTCTTTAGAGTTCGTCTAATGTGAAGACAACGAAGCAAACATAACCTTTAACTTCGCCAGTTTGTGAATTTAGTGGCAAAGCTTGTATATAATACTGCCTTATTTCAAGCAATTTGATGTAGAAGGATATTCCAAAAAAATTCACCATGATCTGAATTTCATCTGGAGCACAGTAGCCAAGAAACCCTGTTCAGACATTCCTGTTGTAATGGAACGTGATTTCAGCTACAATATTGGGCTGCTAGCTTGTTTGCTGTACTAGCAGGCCCCCAGGAAGGCCTTTTTAGTAAGTCATTGTAGGAGGTCAGATAGCATACCAGGAAGTTCTCTTTTCCAGTAGTAATGAGAGATCTGATCACTTCATTATCTTTGATCATAGACCAAGAGAAACTTACCGGCCAGCAGAGCAAAGCCTCCTAAAATGGGATCCATTCCACCCGAGGACTGTTAATATGAAATAACTGCAATTCTGCTGAAGTGGTATGAAACAGGTCCTTGGGAAGAGTTTCCTGAAAATAGCAAAAGGTGTTAGAAACTAAGGATACTCTGGTACACATCAGATTGTGTGTGGTGTGAGCCGTGAAGGATAGCAGTCTTGGCTGAAGTTATGAATCCTGTGATTTAAGAGATGACACCTTTTTTCGGAGCTAGCACAATTATATGAAGGCTTCTGAATGCCAGTTCAAGTACTGTTGCAGGTTATATAATCACATGTTTTGGTTGTAATGTGTTTACCTTTATCCAGCCCCATTTCAGATTTTACTGCATTCTTTTCTTGGGTTCTTTCCAGCTTATTATTTGACTTTTGTTAAAAAGAGCTTGTGGTCGAAGTCTTGATATCAAAGGTAGGTATTTTTTGTGAGTCACTTCTCTTCTTGACACGGTCATGAAAGATGACTTGGTAATGCTTGAGAGTAATTTCCCATCTGCTTTTGATAGAAATGATAAATCCATAATGACAATGTTAGAGTCGTATTACAAAACTTAGGTCACTGGCATGGGCACTTCCATTAGCTATTAGCATAATTAAGAACTTAGAAAGACATAAGATTTAATGACAGTTCTCTGATGAAATCTTCCTTTTAGTAGTGCAGTGGAATCTCAACTGAGAATGAGCAAATGAGGCAGTGAGGATTTTAAACTGGACAGGAAAACAATAAGGTACATCAAACAAGATCTGGGAGCCAGGCTAGAGCTGGAAAAATCTTTGAAGAAGTTCCACCTGTCTGTGGTGGACGAGAAAAGCCAATGAAGCAATTGTCATTATACAGTCAAACCAATGAAAATTCTTAGCTGAGTTTAGATGAGCTGGTGAGGAGTGGTCTTAAATATGCAAGCTGAAGAACGTGGAAGAGCAGATTAAGAATTGTCAAACGACTTGAGATGTTTATTAGCAAGTTATAGATGGAATCAGAAGTATTGAAGAGTTCTTAGCTATTTTGCTTAATAGACAAGCATTGTATGGTATTTTTAAACTGCTTCAATTTTATAATTTCCTTGTCCGTAACATTCATGAATGTGATCAGAATACAGCAAAAGATGCCTTTTTTTTGTTACATCTCTCGTAGCATTCAAGGCATGATGCTCAACTGTATGATACAGAATTCACACTGTCAACTCCAGTGACAAGAAAAGTGGCATCAGAGAAGCATGAAAACAAAGAGAATGTTGATACAGAGTCAGCTTTAAGAAATGAAATGCCCTTTGCGCTTCCTGCTCCAACGACTTCTGCGAAGAGTCAGATTGAGACGCAAGTACAAACCATACCCTTTCAGGCACCTGTCTTCAAAGGTACATTGTATGTAAATAATGAAAACTTAGATCATATATGTTGCTTAGAAATTATTGTAAATTAAAATACGATTACAATACTTGTGTATCCAACACATGTGTTTCTGGAAGACTTAACCTTTTTTGCTGTATTCACCCGCCTGGTTCTTCTAGCACATCAATAAGGTGCTGAAGGAGGTTTAACCATACATCATGGCAGATTACTTGTATGATAATTACAGAAGTCACTGCTGCTTACAGTATCACACGTGCATGCCTTTTGGTGCACTCAGACAGGGAACCAAGTGATGTGTTCCTAAAACTTATATCTGGTTCCACTCTTCCACGCAGGCTGAGAACACAATTTTCTAAATACTCTGTTTTTCCTTTGAAAATAAAGGTGTACTTTTATTAAAGTCTGCTTTTACTGCTGCTTAGAGAAGTTTTTTTATGTTTGTGTATCAGCGTTTTCACAGTAACAGTCCAGCATGGCAGTGAAAACACTTGCATTAACAATGCAGAGATCTTACAGTTAGGTGATAGACCACAGAAATCTGGCTAAATTGTGTCAGCTTTTCTGTGTTACCAGAAACTTCTGTCCCCAGCCTGTCTAGCCCATTCTTGTGAAAATGGATGGATCCTGTGTACACACTACCATTCCTTTCAACCATTAACATAAAAGTTTTGGTGTTGATACTGTAAATGCTAAGTCTGTCCTTCACGTGCTGAGGACTCTTTACAGCAGGAGACTCTTCTGTTCCAGATGCTAAGGAACATTGTTCAGAAACAGTAAGTACTTGTAGGCTGTTTCAAGTTATAAGGGACCTTGGACATACAATTTTTATCTTGGATATGGAGTTCAGTGGCATCCTTTGTAAAGCATTTAAGCAAGTGCACTACAAAGACTAGTTGTTTATGTGACTTCGATTTTTTTCTCTTAGGATTGTATGTGAAGAACTCGTGAAGTTTGACTTCACAAAAGTAGATACTCTTTCTGAAATGGGAAATACAGAAGCACTGTTTCAGCTCATTTTAATGAGATATTTCTGAGGATTAAACAATTAGAAGTAAATTCTTTGTTTCATTGAAAGACTTTTGGTTCAGGAAAGGTAGTATTAATATTTTTGTAGAGGTGGAAAAGTGGAAGTATCTGTTGGAAATTTTGACATCATCATTGTCTGGGGCCAGGTGCAATTCTCCAGAGAGCTGAAACTTGAAATGCTGAAGTTGAATTTAACAGCTCACTGTTTCACTTGGTGTTTGTTTCTGCACATTCAAAACCATGCTCTGCAGAACTCTGTCTATGTGTGATTAGTAGAACTTGTTAGTCTGTTATGTAGTGTGTATTATTAGACATGGCTGTACAAGCTCACACCCTTCCTATAAGGGAAATGGCTTGGCAAAGAACCCAACTATTTGACGCAGTGAATTGCTCACGGTTTATTCTGGGACCAGTGGCAGAGCAAGAAAGCAATTCTAATCCTCTTCCTTTCCAAATTTCTAATATTGAACTACATTGGTCGCTCAAAGGCTTGACTTGTAGAGCCCTGGGGAAATCAGTCGCAGTTTTTCTTTGTAAAGTAGGGGTAGTATTGTTATATTAAAAACGTATTTTATCATTCTGAAGATACAGACCTGAGATAAAAAAGGGGGGTGATTTTATAAATAAATTATTAATCATGAGAAATCCTTGCTGAAAAAAAGAAAATCCTTTATGCAAAAACATACCTGCTTTGGCTTGGATTCTTTCTTTCAGAGAGGTTCACTGCAGTCACTCCAATTAAGAAACCCACAAACCCAACAAACACAGATGACTTGACAGCAGCTGAGGTTCTTCCCAAAAGAAGGTAAATGTCCAGTTATTTGCGTACACTTCTGATTTAAAGCAGGACTACCTTAATCCGTGTACTGCCTAGGGAGCCTTGTTACAACAGCAAGCAGTTATTTCCATTCTCTTGGTAAGAACCTTCCTAAAACCTCTTTCTACATTCACTGGAAAACACTGAAGGCAGAGAAAAGTTTTAAAACTGTGTCTCGATTGTCTTCAGAATATATTCTTATTTTCCATAATGTAAATTCCCATATTGTAGTTCCCCAGAGAGCTGCAGTTTCTATATACATCTCTGGGTTTAAATCTCAACTGACTTTCAAACAGAAACTCTCATAATACACTGCACTTGCTTTGGTTTTCTTCATTCCAACAGGTCTGGTAATATTTTAGTGATGTATCTGAAATGATTAATTTCTGAACACTGAGGAAAAATAACTAATTTTGTTCATGTAATAGGTGTCACTCAGAGGAATTAGATGTCAACGATGCTCATGTGAATCGCAGCCCAAAGAAGAGAAAAGCCAAAATATTTGGAAGTCTTGAAAGAGGCCTAGATAAAGTGATCACAATGCTTACACCAAGCAAAAAGAAACGATGCACTAGAGATTGTCCAAGGAAACTTAAGGTAAGGTTGCTGGAAAAAATCTTACCTAAAAAGAATTAACAGTATAACAGTAAACTTAATAAACAGTAAGTTACATTTTTCTCTTTAAATATGGTGATGGTTTAGTCCTACAAAAGCCTCATGGTGCCGCGCCTCTTCCTGGCGTATCAGAAGTGCTTATCTCAGCTCGGTGATGCACCATCAGCAATCTCCCAGCTGTGGAGCCTGCAGGAGCGCGCCCGAGGCACCGTCCTGTGTCTGCCTTCTCAGTCCTCTTCGGCAATCGCCTCTGTCTGCCTGCAAGACTTCTGACAGCCTCGGTGCTGCCCTGGCCCTCTGCTGAGACTTCAGATTTTACAATGGATTGCAGTTCGAGCATGCTTTAATATTAATTGTTTAGTGTTCCTATTGCTACTGCAGTGTCTTAATTATGATAATATTGGGAATTTGAAGCATTTTTCACAAGTTATCTATTCCAAAGCTTGCTTTATGAAAATTTTTCGTAATTTCTTCAGTTTAGGAGAAAGATTTTATTTTTTTTCCCCTTTTAGGCACACTATAATGTTACCACCACTCAGCTGCTGAATCCAGATGAACTGTTGAACGAAGTAATTGCTGTTCTTTCAAGGAAGCATGTGGAATATGTTCAGAAGGGGTAAGTGTAAAATATGATGACTTCAACTTGTATTTGTCTAAATAATCAGTACTCCAATCCTTGATAAAGTGAAGTATTTAACTTGTTCAGCCTCAAACTGTAAAATATAATAATTTTATAGAAAGTGTACAAAGCGCTAAGTGAATGTATGCCGTAAAACTTCTCCACCCAATGCAAAACAATGTGAAGTGAGCTCTAATAGAGCTTGGCGACTGACAGCTGGGAATAGTGAGGTAGCTCTTAAAGGCTGATGCCAATTTTATCTGTCTCTTGTGAAACTGTAAATACAAAAGGTTTGTTATGGTACAGTCACGTGACCAAATCAGACTATTTTGGGAGATAATGCGGGTACCTCTAACCTTCATTCTTGACAGTTAAAACACATAAGCGTTTAGCCAGGAAATCAGTATATTTTAAAAGTATATTGAACAGCTGCACAGAATCCACACCTTTGTCTAACCCTATTTTAGCTTGTAGGCTGTACTAACTAGAGTAAGGTAGTGCGAGCTAGGTTCCTAGTTCTGATCTTGTTGTGTTTGCTTGAGAATATGCATTTGTTAAAGTTCTTGAATATTTGAATGATAAGCACTGTAGAATGTCAGAGTATACCTCAACCTCTGATGCATTTCCAAGCTCAAAATCTGGAAAGATACTGAACTCCACAGAGGTACCTCCTCCCGTTGTAATGACTTACACTTCAGATTCAGTTTCTCCACTCTTTGCACCAGCTGAGCTGTAACTGGCCTCTTGGCAGCCGTGTCTCTGCAGAGAGGAGAGCCGTCTTGTCTATGAAAAATTGTGGGAACATCTCCAAACTTCCAGCTCTACACTCTTGAGAATGAGGGCTGGTGGCCAGCAGGGGTGGGCTGGGTGCTACATCTCACAGAATCACAGAACGATAGGGGTTGTCAGGGTCCTCGGGAGATCATCCCCTAACCCCTCTCCAGAGCAGGGGGCACAGAAATGCATCTCCAGGCGGGTTTGGAGCGTCTCCAGAGGCAGAGACTCCACCACCTCCCTGGGCAGCCTGTGCCAGGGCTCTGCCACCCTCCAGGGAAAGAAGTTCCTCCTCAGGTTTAGGTGGAACTTTCCATGCTCAAGTTTGTGCCCATTACCTCTTGTCCTGTCCCTGGGCACCACTGAAAAGAGCCTGGCCCCATCCTCCTGACACCCACCCTTCAAGTATTTATAAGCGTTGATAAGGTCCCCCCTCAGTTGTCTTTTTTCCACACTGAAAAGACCCAAGTCCCTCAGCTTTTTCTCCAGCAGGTCACCCCCACCCTGTCCTGGTGCAGGGGGTTATTCCTCCCCAGGTGCAGCACCCTACACTCGCCCTTATTGAATTTCATGAGGTTCCTCTCCACCCAGCTCTCCAGCCTGTCCAGGTCTCTCTGGATGGCGGCACAGCCTTCCGGGGTGTCAGCCACCCCTCCCAGCTTTGTGTCGTCAGCAAACTTGCTGAGGGTGCACTCTATCCCCTCATCCAGGTCATTGATGAATATATTGACTGAAGTACTCAGAGCTCTTGGTTCACTGAATTCTGTGTTGTTTCTCAATATTCGGAATAGCAATGGGATAATTTCTGTAAAGTGCTTTTATTAATTCAAAATTGCATTCCAAAACAAACTTTAAACAGTTCAATGATTATTCTGTTTTTCCTTTGTACAGTTATACCCTGAAGTGTCAAACGCGGTCAGATTTTGGTGAAGTCACTATGAAGTTTGAGTTAGAAGTGTGTCAGCTCAGTAAAACCGAGCTAGTGGGTATCAGGCGACAACGACTTAAAGGCGATGCCTGGGCCTATAAGAGACTGGTGGAAGATGTTTTGTCCAGCTGCCAGCTGTGACTGGCTGGTGCATGTGCTGAGGAAGCAGCAGTTTTGTACTGAGGCTTTTCTATGTTTACTTTTCTTTGTAATAATGTTGTGCAACTGCAACTCTTCTGAAATAAAATTCTGTAAGCTGTTCCCCCTCTTGCGTATTTTTCACAAATGCGGGTTAAAAAAGCCTTGATGTTTTTATGCTGAAGCTTATCTTGGTATGTGTTCAGTTATCAAGTACATGTGGTACAGAAATAGTCATTTGCATAACTCTGTTCTTGTCTCTGCTTAAGTGGGATTTATTGAGATCATTAACTAAGTCACAGCTGTGGTTCCCAGAGTCAGGCTGTATGCTCAGTGTTGTACAAAATAGGACTGTCTTCAATAAATGTGAAGTCAAGAGGGCTAGGATTTAAACTATGATCCCAAATAAAGCGTTGCTGTGTCTCATTACAAAGCCTCACTGGCGCTTAACGAGTGTGTGCGCTTCCTGATGCTCTGGTGCTAAGGGATCATCAGAGCGCCTTTGGACTCTTGCGAGCGGAGGAGCCGCTTGTAGCCCCGGCTGTCTACCAGGAGCTCAGAGTGGCACCTTGACAGTACTGGGTGCAGACCGAAAAGTAAAATTTGAAATATGCAGAACTAGCAAGTGCACGTAAGAGTTGTTTGGGGTGTTAGGGTATCCCCTTGGAAAAAGGCATGTGTCTGCCAAGCACTGGTGGTGTCTGTCCTGTAGCAGGATTCGTGCCTTTAGCTGTGCTTCGGTAGCAAGGGGATACTGGGATAGATCCAAGCAGCAGCAGTGGGAAGATATGTTGAAGTCTTTCTGTGTGCAGAGATGTCCAGTAACACCTAGATACGGTGATAACGTGCTGCACGTTTGTCTTAAGGTACATGAAGGCAACTGTGACATCCGCTGTATGTAAACTCCACATTATTGCTCCTTAATTAAAGCTTAAGACTCACCCATGGGAGGGCTGGGTAGGTGGGTAGTGGGGTGTCGTTGGAAACTTCCAGTGACAGACATGGAATTGCTTTGATTGGAAAAGACCTTTAAGATCATCAAGTCCATCCGTTAACCCAGCCCTGCCATGTTACCACTAACCCTCGTCCCTCAGCCCCACGTCTGCCCCTCTCTTAAACCCCTCCAGGGATGGCGACTCCACCACTGCCCTGGGCAGCCTCTTCCAGTCCTTGACAACTCTTTCTGTGCAGAAAATTTTCCTAATACCCAATCTAAACCTTCCCTGGTGCAACCTGAGGCTGTTTCCTCTTGTCCTGTTGCCTGTTCCTTGGGAGAAGGACCCGACCCCCACCTCTGCTAAGTAAAACTCTTTGCTTTCTATCCCTTAATTTAACTAGAGGGATAACGTGACTAGAAGGATTTCTTTGTTAAAGCAGTTACTGGTCAGGGTAGGCGTGTCCCTCATTTTTTGCCAGTGCCAAGTTGTCCCTTTGCTGCTCTCTAGACAGGTAAAGGAATGGGGAAGTTTTTAGTGAATGTCAGGAAATGGCAGAAATGTTTGCAGGGGTACGTGGAAGGAGAGAGCTGCTGCTCCCTGAAGAGCCCTTCAGATGCAGAGCAGGATAGTAAGCAAAGAGGGACACCGTGATCAGGAGCACACGGTGACACAAACCCGGCTGGGGGCTGGCAGGAGGGGCAGGCCTGGCTGGTGACAGGGATGGATGAGGGTGTGTGAATCCGCTCATCTTCCTTTCGGGAAGGCTGGCTGCTCCGCGTCGCTGCGGCGGGACCAGCAACTGCGTACGTGTGCGGGAGGAGGCTGCCACGCTCGGACAGCCCTTCCCAGGCACCGCAGAACCAAATGGTGACGCGCAGACCCTGCAGGAGGTGTTAAGAGTGTGTGACCGGTTGTGGAATTCGGATAACCAGGTGAAGTCTCTGTGCTCAAAGAGCAATTAAGACTGGCTTTGCTATNAACGGCAATCTCGAATCTGCAACTGTCGCTCTCAATAAAATAGCTAATTTCGAATATTTGTGCATCTGATTCAGTGAAAGTCCTTCGGGGGGACTCTGATAGTAGATCAGTGCAAGTCCTGGGACTCTGACAGACAAATATCGAAAAATATAGTCCTCTTAACGCAACACCGGTACAGGAGCAAAGGGTTTGGGTTGAGAAAAGCACATCTAACCTATTGTTCTAGCAAATGGGTGCTTAAATCCTCCTCTCCGCACTTAAGTACTTTCTGTACCTGACTCCTCTAGCTGCAGTATTAGACTCCGGTTTTTGCGTGTTGAAATTTGCGTCTGCTAAACACCGGCGTAAATCACAAATCCTGCCGGCAGCGCGCCCAGGGCCGTAGCTGACGCCTATCAGCAGCGCTGCAGGATCGTGCGAGCTCTGGCTTTTTTGCTCACTTGCTTGTTGTTTGGATACAAACTTTTCCCCCAGAATTTGGCTTCTGCCTGGAACTTGATCTGAGTTAAGATAAAGATAGAAGGGCTGATTGAACGAGACATATTGATAACTGTCTAGCTAATGCGTACCATGATGTGTGTTTCAGATCACCAATCACAGCTGCAAAGCCCAAGAATTGGAACAATGGCTTGCTTTTGCGTTCCTTGAACTTTAATTTCAGGAATGACTACAGAAGTATCCTGAAATACCCGAACTGCCACTGCTGAGAAGCACATTCTGTGTGAATAACTGTCTCTTCCCTGTGGTGACAGGACTGATGTTATGAAAGGACAAATGGTAATTAGGATGTCTTGTTCCTTCCCTCTTTTTAAGCTAAAACCAACTGGGAGATAATTGATTCAAGTTGTCTTACAAGCTCTGATGTGTGAAATAAAGTTCTTCTTTGTAGGCCACTGTCCTGGCTTTTTTTGCTAATATTCCTTGTGAATGAATGGCATCTAGTGATAGGAATTGGAGAACGGGTAAGAGGAGAGATTCATTTGTGCCTTTTCTGAAACCAAACTGCTGCTACGCTATCAGCAATTCGTTTTACTGAGATTGCTGGAAGTCTATTTCAGCTGATCTCAGGTGGAACTCGGAGCGAGGTAAAACCAAGCGTTAACAAGGAAAGCATCTGTGTGGATAACGGAGCATGGGTTGTTGTTCCAAGCAGAGGAATACAGGGGCAGAGGGCTTCAGACTACTGCACTCAGACTACTCTTCTTGCAGGCAGCCGGGTTTTATAAAGTCATGTGTATCAGTCAGTCTTGACATCAGATGGTATGCTACATTTAGGAGGCTGTCATGGAATGGTTTGGGTGGGAAGGGACCTTAAAGCCCCCCCAGTGCCCCCCCTGCCCTGGGCAGGGACACCTCCCACCAGCCCAGGCTGCTCCAAGCCCCGTCCAACCTGGCCTTGAACCCCTCCAGGGATGGGGCAGCCACAGCTTCTCTGGG
>VXBO01011999.1:53076-67097 GCA_013400135.1 Rhinoptilus africanus
AGGCAGCATGTGCTGACGGCTCCAGGGATTCTCGGACAGCAGGGAGAGCATTGGAAAGTTTAGTTGTATGAAACAAGCACAGCATAGGCTACTGATTGTCAAAATAATATTAACAAAAGGAGAATGTGCTTTATCTGTGTGTTGGAAAACGCACACACACAAGTACTAACATATATACATTTTTAAAAAAATATATTTATATAGTTGATATTATAATATCAGATATTACATATTTATAAACCATAAATATTTATGTTAAATAGCACATACCTGGTTAGGGATCTTGTGGGAATTGCAGCGTGCCAGAGACATTTGGGCCAAAATTACCAAGCTAGGGTGTTAAATCAGCAAAACAGGGACCAACATGGAAAGAGTTAATGGGGGTAAGTTGTTTATTTGGGAGGGGGGCAGAAAGGCTGTACCAGACGCAGCAAAGCGTGCACTTGGGGCCACCCTGCTGAGCACCCCGGCATGGTGGAGCCCACAGCAGAGACTCAGCAGTCCCCTGTCCCTGAGCATCCCCTGGGGCAGGCGGTGAGTCCTGAGCACCCTGTAAGAAGAGGAGGGACAGAGGGGAACTGGGTGACACCAGGCTGACAGCCATGAGGTCCGCGGGTATCCGTCTGCATCACTGGTGGCATTGACAGGACAGATTTCCAACACTTTCTCCTGGGGAAAAACCTGTGAACACACGCACTGAAAATTATGTGGGAGAGACCTCTTCCATTCCCAAGGGACTTGGCAAAGAGAATACATCAGCTTTATTCCAGTTACAGTTTAATTTTCAGCATAAGTGAGGAAAAAAAAGAGGTTAAGATCTGTTCCTGATCAACATTATAGCAAGGGAAGAAACACTTGCCCTTATTCCTTTTCAGATGTGAGCCTTGGAAGCTATTTGCCTGGCACTGTGAGCTGAGCGCTGAGCTGCCTGCCTAACCCCAGGGCCCTTCACTCCAACACTGAGTGCCACAAGCTGTTCCCAGCACACACCAGAGGATCCGACATATCCATGAGACCCACTTCCCCTCCCAGCCTTTCCCTCTCCTCCCCGCTGCTCCCCCCTTGCTCCAGCCCATGCTTATTAGCTGCAGAGGGGAAAAAGACTTTACTAATAGCCGCGATCAGGAGTCTTTCGCTTTATTCTGCCTCTGCAGCACCTGGATGTTCCTGGTTCCCCAGAGCAGGCCGGCATCGTCTCCCAGCTGGCTTGGACAAGCCAAGCTCGAAGGGGCATTTCTGTTTTCCTCCGAATCTTCGGTCACGCTTGGCCATATCATCTGCCATTCCTGTCCTGACTTGAGTCACTACACACTCTTCTAATAAAATATCAGCAGTGCCAGTGGGCTTGAAGGAAGCTGAAACTTTTGCAAAAATTCACCTCCATGTTCAGCAAAACCAGAAACGCAAAGCAATGACAAGCTTCTTCCCTGGGACCTGCACACAGCAGCACCAAAAGAGGAAAACTGCTCTCCCCCTCCCCGAAAACACTGGCTTTGGAAATAAATTTTGCAAACCTCTCTGCTGTGGAAGGCTCGGTTCCTTTCAGGATCCAGGCTGTGCAAGGTCAGATTAGCAGGATACACAGCATAACTTTCCCGTTGTCCTGGTTTGAAGTAAAACAGAATCAATTTTCTGTTTTGTAATTTTACTTTTTAGCTAAGTCTCTTCTAACTAACTAAACTCTCTGAAATTAACAGCCTATGGTGCAGAAACTGCTCGCTGTCAGAGTGATAAGACATGATTATGCCAAGGGATGGTACACAGAGAGGCCCTGCTTATATTTATTGCTGTAACAACCAAGGTTAGATAATTACTTGCCCCACTGGAGGCTGGGAAGTGGAGGGGCACAGAGGGGTCCCGCCTGCGGGGAGGAGGTGGAGAGGGGACCCCAACATACCAACAGAGTGCTCCATCCCGTCTGCCCCACGCTCAGTGCCAAAGCTGAGGGGTCAAAGGGTCAGCATCTTTCTTCAGTGGCTGGTGTCTGAGAAGGACGCTGTCTGTTCATCTGCCTTCGATTGCAATCCGTGCATTCCTGACTCCAGATATGGAATCCAACTGCTGTCCATCGCTAAGTTCAGTCTGGGACTTATCCAGTGCTGCTGGTGATGGGATCGTCATCCTGGGAGCTTGATGCCATTTTGTGTATATTTACTTAAAAAAATTATATTATTTTATTAATTTATTAATATTTTCATTGAAATAGTTTCATTTTTTCTAAGCTCATAAATCTCTCTGTATCTGTCTCTCTCCTTTCCTTAGAGACAGAGGTGGTGGACAGCATCTGCCATTCTCAATGGCCAACCCGGAACAAACCCTGACACGGTTTAAAGCAGGTCCCTGTTCCAGTGCAGTGTAGTCTCAGCATCACGGAGGGACAGCAGGGCACCGATTCTCTGCTGGGTGCAGGCGCAGCGGGTGCAGGGACGCTGCTGCGCTGCAGTTTGCAGCTCTGAGCCCCACATCGGACCTGCAGCTCAGGGCAGTGCCCTGGGTTGAGCGGCACAGGACTAATTTATTTTCTAATGCGGAAAACTCCGCTTTTAGAAGACTCTGATATCTGAATTTGTGAAAACATGTACTTTATAGCCAGCTAGGCTATGTGGGATTCAAGGTCTCAGTGTTTCCAAACTCCCCAAGTGCAGGGATGAGTGGGAGTGAGACCCAGGCACTTGCCCCAAGCTGCCGACGGGATTATTTCATACCGTGAACGGCACATCCCATGGAAACCAGACAGTTTGCTGGGGAGCTCTCTCTCTCTCCCGGGCTGGCTGCCACCCTGAGCACTGCTCACCCCGGTGCCAGACCCTGAGCCCTTCCCTTCCCCCCGCAGCCGCAGCGCTCGCAGGGTCCCACAGGGGCTGTGCCTGCGGGGAGGGCACGGCTCCTGCTGGGGGAAGGGGCCGGGCATAGTCCTGGTGTGTTTTATATTGGTATCGGGGTCAGTACTTGTTCTTTAGAGTTATTGATATTAATTATTTAGTCTTATCCTATTAAATCTATATTTCGACCCTCATGTTTTCTTGTGTTCCCTATTTCCCCGTCCCAGGTGGAGAGAGATCACCGGGTGATGGAATAATTGTCTGAATGACAATAGTTTAAGTATCCTCAGACCGTAACAGGCAGCCACCGGCACAGGAAAGGAGCCACGTACCCTCTCATCCCTCAGCAGGACATGTGGTCTGGGCAACCTCCTGTGCCAGCGCAGGGCAGAGGCAGCGGGTCCCCATCCGCCCCCCGCAGCATTGCTGAGCAGCCGTGCCCCCGCCGCGCCGGCACAGAGGAGAGTGGGTCACGGACACCGCTGTGCCCATCCCGCGCAGGCTGTGCAAAAAGCATTCCCCTGGTCTTCACGGGGAAAAAAATGCCGAAGTTTTCCCTACATCTGCTGCTGGTCTGGCTAAAGGATGATCTGACCACAGAAAGAGCCCAGGGAGGAGAGATAAAACCCGACGCTGGCCCCTCCATGCTGTGGGAGAGGTTTACACATACCCTCTGCGCCTTGATGCACTCTCCAACCATCAGGACGAATGCATTTAAGGGATTACATTGAAATGTCAATGATCATGCTTTATAGCATTTGTATTAATATTAACTAATAAATGGGACATATATAAATATTTATAAGAATCATCACAAGAGAGAAAGTTAGCAGGCTAATATAGACACCAGTTGTAAAACCAGTGTGACAGTGGAGTGACAGTGACAGTGGAAGTCATTTGGTATAAAATAAAAAGTCAGGAGTCCATGAGACACAGATGGACTTGGAGCTCAGCGTGGGACAAGGTGGCCACTGGAACCATCTGTTACACGCACAACTTGCCACAGTGGCCAAAGGGCTGTGCAAGAGGGATAGGGACCCTTGTGGGCCGGCGGGTGATGTGGGATATGATCTTGCCCAGTATTCCCCAGGCTCCCTCTGTGTCAGATCGACACCTTTCTGAAAGATTTTCATGGAGGCAAAGATAATGGCTTGAAAGCTGGAGGCAGGTCACAAGCTGTCCACAGCTATACCCTGAATGGAGTCTACCTCTGGGTGATAAAAGTGTTGCTTTGATACCAAGAGGTAGGGAAGGGAAATTCCATGCACCGGCATCCATGTGGTTTCTCCTGAAAGGTAGACAAGCTACGGATGCAGTTTAATCCTTCTCCCCTGTCTCCTGTGGCTGGGACATGTTAGCTTTGAAGCTTGTGCATGGTTTGCAGCAGCGTGGTCTGTTTCTGCAGGAGAACTGCCAGAGCAGCGGGTGACAGTCTTCAAAAAGGGCAAGAAGGAGGACCCTGGGAACTACAGGCCAGTCAGCCTCACCTCCATCCCTGGAAAGATGATGGAACAGCTCGTTCTGGGCGTCATCTCAAGGCATATGGAGGAAAAGGTGGCAATCAGAAGTACTCAGCATGGATTCACCAAGGGGAAATCATGCCTGACTAATCTGATCGCCTTCTATGATGGCGTGACTGGATGGATGGATGAGGGGAGAGCGGTAGATGTGGTCTACCTTGACTTCAGCAAGGCGTTTGACAGTCTCCCACAGCATCCTCCTAGGGAAGCTTAGGAAGAGTGGGTTAGATGAATGGACAGTGAGGTGGATAGAAAACTGGTTAAAAGACAGAGCCCAGAGGGTTGTGATTAGGGGCGTGGAGTCTAGTTGGAGGTCAGTGATGAGCGGTGTTCCCCAGGGGTCAGTACTGGGCCCAGTGCTCTTCAATATATTCATCAATGACCTGGATGAGGGGATAGAGTGCACCCTCAGCAAGTTTGCTGACGACACAAAGCTGGGAGGGGTGGCTGACACCCCGGAAGGCTGTGCCGCCATCCAGAGAGACCTGGACAGGCTGGAGAGCTGGGCAGAGAGGAACCTCATGAAATTCAATAAGGGCAAGTGTCGGGTGCTGCCCCTGGGGAGGAATAACCCCCTGCACCAGGACAGGGTGGGGGTGACCTGCTGGAGAGCAGCTCTGGGGAAAGGGACCTGGGAGTCCTGGGGGACAACAGGATGGGCATGAGCCAGCGATGGGCCCTGGTGGCCAAGAAGGCCAATGGCATCCTGGGGGGCATCAAGCAGAGTGTGGCCAGCGGGTGGGGGGAGGTCATCCTCCCCCTCTGCTCTGCCCTGGGGAGGGCACATCTGGAGTGCTGGGTCCAGTGCTGGGCTCCCCGGGTCAAGAAGGACAGGGAACTGCTGGAGAGGGGACAGCAAAGGGACACCAAGATGCTGAGGGGATGGAACATCTCTCTGATGGAGAAAGGCTGAGGGATTTGGGGCTCTTCAGGCTGGAAAAAAGATGACTGAGAGGGGATCTTATCAATGCTTATAAATACTTGAGGGGTGGGTGTCAGGAGGATGGGGCCAGGCTCTTTTCAGTGGTGCCCAGGGACAGGACAAGAGGGAACGGGCACAAACTTGACCATGGGAAGTTCCACCTAAACCTGAGGAGGAACTTCTTTCCCTTGAGGGTGGCAGAGCCCTGGCCCAGGCTGCCCAGGGAGGTGGGGGAGTCTCCGTCTCTGGAGACATCCCAAACCCGCCTGGAGGCGTTCCTGTGCCCCCTGCTCTGGGTGACCCTGCTCTGGCCGGGGGTGGGACTGGGGGATCTCCAGAGGCCCTGCCAACCCTATGAGTCTGTGATTCTGTGACAGGAGCAGTGCAGAGGACCGGGTGATAGCTGTCACCAGTATCCTCACTCCACTGGAGACTTGGGGTTTTTGCACTGCTCCTGTGCTCCACGGCTCTGGCTCCTCACGACCTCAACTGCTAAATCTCATCGTGGTTTTTCTGGCTAAACTATGCCTTTGTCACCTCTTCGGGACTCCAAGCAATCAGTCCCAGCTGGTCGTTTGCATTTCCACTCCAATATGAACTGTCCCGTTTACAGCTCATCCATTATCTGCTGGCTCTGCAGCACAGTGTCCGCCCTGCCCCCGTGCTGGGCTCTACAGGGGTGATGTCTCAGGGGTGATGAGGGGACTGGACCTGTGTGAGAGAGCGAGCAAGAACAGCACCTTTTCCTGATGGAGCAGCCGGTGGGGACCAGCTCCCGCCCCACGGCAGCAGCCACCAGGCTGGAGTAAGGCTGCCAGGGCCTCTCCGTTGGAGAGCTGACCTCATTAAGTGATAAGGCACGACCACAATAGACAGGGGATGAAGTGTGCAACAGGTGGAAAGGTGTTGGGACAAAAGTCTGTCATCAGAGTTACTGTGAAAGAAAACACAGCAGCTCCTACGCAGCACCAGCTACGTAGCCCACGGGATACTTGAGTTTCTCCCTGTGGCGGCACGGTGAGGAGAGCGAGTGGGGGCTGAGGCAGCACACTTCAGAAGAGAATCGGCTACTCAGAATTGAGATATTGTTAGCATTTAGTGCAGGGCCTGGAAACGAGTATGTTCATTATGATCTTCCTGGCAGGAAGAACTTTATTCCATTATGAATCCTGTCCAGCTAGATAGCACCGTGGGTCTGGCTGCTGGCCCTGACACCCCTTCCACTCCACAGGGTAACAAAAGTTTGGGATCCATGGGTTGCTCTTCCTACAGAGGCAATAAGTGCAGCAGCGACCCCCTGGTCTTGCTAACCAACCTTCAAAAATTGCCTGTGGTGATGACAGGAAAACCTAATGCCTTTGAAATACCGGTTCCTTTTCGGAGGAAAGCAAAAGGAAGTCCTGGGATATGCTACAGGATGCAGATGTAAGGAAAGGTCTGTCCTCTTGGCTCCATTGTGTCTCTCTGGCAGGTGACTGTGAGACATGGAAGGTGGATCTGGGGAGTAGGATCTGTAGTCAGGAACAGCCTCTTGCGGCTCCTCTTGAAAGCTGCTTGGACAGGACTGTTTGAGGGTGTTGTTAAGCTACATCTCTAGAAGTCTCTGTAGAAGCAAGGTCATGAAGAAATTCTTTATGAAGAAATAAGAAAGAAAAACTAGAAGAAATTCTTAAAGGGTGGTGAGGCGCTGGAACAGGTTACCCAGGGAAGCTGTGGATGCCCCGAAAGTGTTCAAGGCCAGGCTGGATGAGGCTTTGAGCAACCTCCTCTAGTGGGAGGTGTCCCTGCCCAGGGCAGGGGGGTTGGAACAAGGTGATCTTTAAGGTTCCTTCCAACTCAAACCATTCTGTGATTCTGTGAGAGGATGTGCAGCAGGTATTACAGATCTTCACAGTGACACCGAGCCTCTAAGAAGCCCCAAATCTGGTACCTTTGAGTGTAGAGGCAAACGTGGTGCTCTTTTCACTGAAGTGGATGTGTATCTCTACCTACAATGGTAGGAAAGAAACAAGGAATAAGAACAAATGGACCTCCAGCATTTGTGAGAGGAATTAGTGTCCACAAAAGTGGTTGCTAGCAGACAACTCTCTATGTAACGACCCTCTAGGCGCTACATGCATTTGCACTGCCAGTGCCAGGACAGCAGTAATGCTAATGTGTATTTTGATGCCAAAACTAACGTGCCACCCAAATACCCAAATACTAATGTGCCACCAAAAAGCACAACAAAAATCTCTGAGACAGGATTCTTTTGGAAGAGTTACCAAAATACCACACAGTACAGTTACAACCAGAGCTGCGGCGATTTAATTTTGTAGTCGCTCTAACTCTTCTCAAAAAGACAATTACAGCGTGCAAAATCAAAAGGCTGTGATTGATCAGCTGAGTGCTGTCTTCTAAATATTGTGATTAATTTGCGCGTTCCACCATTTTAATGGCCACTGAAGCTGCTGTGCTCGCACTTAGTGAGACACGGCCTGACGGGGAAGGAGCAGTTATCTCCTGTACAGGCAGCGGATGGGTCTCTGGCCACCGCTGACCCGCGGTCACTCAGTCAAGTCATGCTTTACAAGCAGAGCTCGCTCACCAGTTCCCAAAACACTGCAACGTGCAGCCTTCATCACCACCAAGAAATCTGGGATCCTGACACTTTCCGTATCCCAGGGTATGGAAATCCATATTCATTTTTGGATGTGTTTTACCTTGAACATAAAGTAAATAGGGAAAACAGGCAGTACCCAGGTTGTGGCCAGCTTACCCGTGTCGCAGTTAAGGTTCTGAGTCAAAGTGTGATGCCTTCCGTCATTGTGCTTTCCATTTCTGCCTACCAGAGAAAAGAATGACATGTGGGAATTAATGAAAGAATTTGGTTTTTTCCTCTTTGGCATTTACCTTAGTATTACTGTGTGTAAGGATGTCTGCACAATTATACAAGGTTTATGAATAGATGTTAAGGTTGAAATAACACCAGTGATGAGTGCCTCCTCTGAGTGGTCACCATTGTCACAGTAACCAGGACACTAGAGGGTCCGATATGCAAAGGGACCTGAATTTTAAATTCAGGCTGGGCTGTGCACAGCCGGCACTGCGAAGGGGCTGAGCTCGGCACGCTCCTCCCAGCTAAACCCATGAAAACTTGAAATCATGCAATGGGAGGCAGTGCTGTGCTTTTGGATTTCTGCTTAACCATCTGAAGTATCTGAAGAGAAAGATTGCAAAGTGGCAACCAGAAAACTTACCCTGTATTTGTTGTTCTCTGTTGCTATCCCAGAACTGATAAAACCCAAGAGCATTGAGACTTTCTGAGGCTTCTCTCTCTGCCACTGTAGTCAACTAAGAGAAACTGAGGTTTTGCACAGCGCACCAAGCACTCTGGAGCGCAGATACCTCCGTTGTGGAGCAAGTGGTTGCCATGGGCACCCTCGGGATTTTAAATTGCAGCCTGCAGGGCTGTTATTGGCACCTTGCTAAATGAAAGGGCTTGCACTTCCTGCCTGCCAGAAAGGAGACAGGTAGGAAGCAACCTGCAGTAGAGGAGCAGCAGGCTCCTGGAAGAGACCCGTCGTCCCAAGCCTGCAGCACGGAGAGGAGCACTGGATATACAGAAAATGTCCCCACTGCTTCCCTTTTTCCAATTCCTCCTAGCTGTAGGCACATCCTCACATGTGTCAAGGTGTGCAGAAAACCAAACTTCCCTTGCTCGGGGGTCACCTCCCAGTGCTCAGCACCTCCGGCAGTCCTGGAGCTCGCAGAGCCTCCCTCGGAGGAGGGCAAACCTCGCCGTCTGTGCTGGGGAGCACACGCAGGGACAGCATCCAGGCACGAACCCGTCTCCGGACACCAGCGCGCGTTTGGGGAAACTTCTGTTGGGGTGGCTCAGTCTGGGGGAGAAACAGAGGGATCTTTGCTCAGGGGAGAACAGATCTCTCTAGCCATCAAGACCGCCTGTCCATCACTTTAAATTATTTGGTATTTATGTAATCTAATCTGGTCAATCGGACTTGCATTTCATTCCTTCTGCCTCACTTACAAGTGCACTATGAATGTGCCGGGCATTTGACCAGCCTGAGTGTTTCTGGTGCGTCGTTGGTACCGGGATGCGGGAAGACTCTCCCGGGCCTGCCGTGGGTTCAGACTTTGCCTCAGCAGGACAAAGCTAACATCTCACAGTAATGTTCTGCAGCAACCTGGCCCACTTCATTAACTTTTTATCTTAAACAACAAAGAATATTGAGGTTTTACGGTCATGTGGTGATTGAGTCAAAAGCCACAGCTGCTTAACAACCTGGAGGGTTTCTCATTGCTTTGCTGCATCCAGGCTTTCTCAGGCTGCCTCCCCTCATGTCCCCAAAGGCGAAACCAAGAAAAGAATTAAAACTGATTTATTTATACATCTTCCACACAGATATGGTAGATCCCACGGCTGCTGTCTTCTAACGTGTGCAGGCAGTGTCCTTTACGGGCTGGTTGCGAGCAGATGCACGGTGGCAGGATCCTGTCCCGCCGGCGGAGCTGCACGATGGAGCTGCAGCGGTGGCAGCACCAGCGGAGGGGGGAGACGCTGCCCGGTTCCCGCAGCCCAGAAAGTGGCCAGCAGAGGAGGAGGAGCGGCAGAGCTGGGCTGGCGACCGAGAGGGAGCCCCGGGACCATAATTTCCCTTTTGCTTAACCTTTCATCCTGCGTGTTTTCAGCGTCAGGGCCAGGGCATAGCACCGGCGATTCGGCATCGTGGGTCTTTTCCTCAGGCTTGTCCCTTAACGTGACAGGTCAGGAGATGAGCCAAGGGCCCTTCCACTCTGTTTGCCAGCAGGAATGCCTGTCAGGGGCAATAGCAGGGGCTATTTTTTCAGTTGAATATGTAATAGCTGCCTCCACCCGGGTGACAGGCACCTCCCGTGACTCTCCGGGACGACATGACAACAGCAGAGCTGCAATTTTAATAGACTCCAAGTAGTTTTCGCAGAGCAAAGCCTTAAAAACTCCCCAAGGAGAGATCATCAAGCGGAATGGTCCCCGGTGCGGGATTTATTAGCAGGCAGGACGGGGAGGCTGATGAGCCGGCGGTGCCGAGCAGACGCGCTGTCAGACAGGACTCTCCATCCCATCAGTTACCCGCCGAGGGGACTGGTTCGCAGCTTCCCACCCCTGCAACTCCAGGGACCACCGTGCCGTGCCCCTCCCGGCCGTCTGGGGTCCATGGGGTCCCCGTCCTGCGAAGGTGGGGGCACAGTTAGAGCCGTGCTTGGAGCCTTCCTCTCCTGAAAGGCACCGATTCCACGTACAGGTCGGAGCCCAGCCAGGCTCGCTGAGAAGACCTTGTAAACCATAGCATGGTAGAATGGTTTAAAATCATAGGATCATAGAATTGCCCAGGTTGGAAGGGACATTTCAGATCAAGTCCAACGAACAACCCAACACTGCCAAACCCACCACTACCCCGTGTCCCTCAGCCCCACGTCTGCCGGGCTTTTAAACACCTCCAGGGATGGCGACTCCACCACTGCCCTGGGCAGCCTCTTCCAGTCCTTGACAACCCTTTCAGTGTAAAAACGTTTCCTAATATCCACCCTAAACCTTCCCAGCACAACATTAGGCCATTTTTAGGTTGGAAGGGACCTTACTCTCCGAGTAATTTCTGTGATTTTTCTTGGGCCTTCTCACCTCGGCAATGACCTGGCGTGGCTCACAAAAGCATCCAAAATTGCGTTAGGGTATTCAAAGCTGATGACCCGGAATGCCTTGTCTGGGGTCTGTTGAAGCTCTTTGCAAAGAAATTAATCCTATCAGCACATTTTTATTGCTGACATTTTTATACAGTACTACTCAGAGATACAGAATTCCTTAAACTTAGTAGAAAATAATTTTGGCTTCAGTGACAACTAGCTGAAGAGGCTCTTGCTATCAAAGCTGACCAGAAATTGATGGTCCTACTTTACAGAAAAGGCTGAAGTATTATGGCTTATGCTTGAGGAGGACAAAGAGCATTGTTACAACAGCAGAGCTGCCTGGTAGCCTGCTGTCTGTCTGGAAAATATGAGTTTGAGGTCCTTCTGTCCCCAAATGGGGTGGAAGCTTCTTATCCCACAGTGGCAACAGCGCCTGGGAGCCCTGAACCGACGGCAGAGCCCCTTGCAAACCCTGGAACGGATGGAAAAGGCTGCGGAGCCAAGTCCTGAGCCCACCGCACCTCTCCTCCTGTGAGGGCCAGCAAAACACGGCTTCGGCCAGGCTTCCCAGGACAGAGTAAGTCTGTCTGCACA
Source organism: Rhinoptilus africanus (assembly GCA_013400135.1). NCBI lineage: Eukaryota > Metazoa > Chordata > Aves > Charadriiformes > Glareolidae > Rhinoptilus > Rhinoptilus africanus. The sequence continues at coordinate 64,602 of VXBO01011999.1, forward strand.
GTCCAGGGGTTGAACCATCCAAGCATCTCAAGGGTTTTCCCAAGGAAGACTGGGAAGACTCCGATGGTGAACAAGTCTGAACTGAAATAAGAACTCTACAGGCTTGCAAGCCCTATGAATAAACTTGATTACAGTCATTGGAGGGTGAAAATGTGTGTATATACATACGTATATATGTTATATATGTTGTATTTCCAGCTCCTTGTTACTATAAGACATTAAAAACAGGTGCTACAACATGAAATATTAAAGTGTTTGTAGCTGCACAGGCTGCTACCTCAGATACTTCTTGGACTGCATGGTCCCCCTTTTACCTTCTTACAATAATAGCAACATGAAGCAAAAGGAAAAAAGATATTAAGAGAAAGATATTTAATTTGCAAATGTAAACAATGAAAAGTTGAAAAGGTGCAAGACATAGAGCTACCTGTGCCATAAAACAAACAAACAGCCACAAAAAATAACTCCAGAACACCACAGCAGCGGCAGTGCATTTGTAATGGAAAGTGCTGGGTTTATTCCACATACCTGTGGAAACGTTTTGTGCGGAAACAAAGTCTTTCCTGGAAATGGTCACAAGCAAGGGTGGCTAGGGACACAGGGCAGAGAGCTTGTGCCCTGCGGGGCTGGGGGGGATGCAGGGCCATCGTGGGGAGCGCCATGGGAGCAGCGGGAATGAGGTAGCTCCCAGTCAGCCTCTGCTGGAGCCCTGCAGGGGCTGGGGGCCAAAGGGAGCCGCAGCGGCAGCGCTGAAGGCAGCTGCTTGTGCCAGGGCTTGGTTTGTGTGTTTTAGGGTTTTACTAGCTGCGGTCACTAAATCCACCTCATCCTGCGAAACAAGAAAACTACTTAGGGATGCAACCCTTGTCACTGAGCGGGGGGGTGGCAGGTCCCTGACCCTCTGTGACCATTGCTCAGGCTTCCGCGGCTCTGCCCCACGGCGGCTCTCCTGCCTTCCAGGGGAGACCCATCAGACAGTATTGACTGCAAATCTGCTCCCTCCTCTCCTCTCCATCCTCCCACTTCATCCATGAGGAGGTCCATGGCGGCAGAGCACACCAGTTGGAGCTCTGGGGATGTTCCCATTACCATGTACTCTACCTCTGTGTCTCCAGTCCCCGGTTTTGATGACGCTGTCTCCGTGGGCTTTGCCTCCCACCAGTGCAGGAGGGTCATCGTCACCTTCAGCAAACTCCCGAAGGTGGGAGGCCCGGAGCACCCACTCTCCACACTGCCCAGCCTCCCTGCGCTCCATGGGCACGGTGTCCGACAGTCCCAGCCCTGCGGATGGTGAGGTCTGCATGGGCAAAGCACTCACAGCTGCCGAGGACATGGCAAGGGCAAGAAGTCAGTCCCTGGTGCTTGAAAAAACCCAGGACAAGGCGCTGGATGGAGGGTCTGGAGGGGTCTCATTGCGCAGCTAGTTTTGAAGTCAGTGGTGAGACACTTTGGCAGAGGTAGGTGTCATGGTTTGAGAAAACCCATACAATTATCATTCAGACAATTGTTCTATCATCTGGTGATCCCTCCATACCCAGGAAGGAGAGTCCGTGAAAAAACATAGAAACCTGATGGTTCAAATGCAAACAGATTTAATAGGATAAGCCTAAATAATCAACACTAAAGACCTGATATTGATCCCAATACCGATATAAAACACACCAGGACTATGCCCGGCCCCTTCCCCCAGCAGGAGCCGTGCCCTCCCCGCAGGCACAGCCCGTGTGGGACCCTGCGAGCGCTGCGGCTGCGGGGGGAAGGGAAGGGCTGAGGGTCTGGCACCAGGGTGAGCAGTGCTCAGGGTGGCAGCCAGCCCGGGAGAGAGAGAGGACTCCTCAGCAAACTGTCTGGTTTCCATGGGATGTGCCGTTCACGGTATGAAATAATCCCGTCGGCAGCTTGGGGCAAGTGCCTGGGTCTCGCTCCCCCTCATCCCTGCACTTGGGGAGCTCAGAGACCCTGAGACCTTGAAGCTCGCAACCAGAGCTGCTGATAAAGTGAATATTTTCACAAATTTAGACACTAAAGTATTTTAAAAGTGCAGTTTTCCTGAGCATTAGAAGAGATCTTGCCGAAAAGTAAAATTACTGAAAAATAAAGCAACCCTGTGTTGCTCAAACCAGGACAGCAGATCACACTCATGGTGGGTTTTTTTGGGAATGGTGTTCCCTGTGTTTTGGGTGCCAGTGCTCGGGTGGGCAGGACGTGGGGACGCCAGCCTGCCCTGATGGCTGAAAGCACCCAAGTGCAGCACGGATGCTCCGGAGCTGGCAGGTGTGGAGCNCCTGCCACTGCCCGCTCCCGATGCCCCCAGCCCCCTGTGGCAGCAGCAGGAGCCGCCGACCCCTGCACTGGTGGTAGCAGCATGGGCAGGGCAGGCAGGGCAGGCAGGGCCAGGGGAGCTCTGAATCCCAACCCCATTCCAAGCAGGAGGGTGCGGGCTGTGGGCGGGAGGAGGCAAATCCCAGCCAGCCTGAGCTGTCAAGGGAACAGCAA
>VXBO01011999.1:76316-94612 GCA_013400135.1 Rhinoptilus africanus
AGAAGGGAGATTAGGACTAAAATTGCAATTTTGGCATGTTGAGGCAGATTTTAAGGGTTATTTTGGTGTAGAAACCTGGAGTCCCTCATATTTCCCCCGGCTCCTTCAAAGCCAACCCCCAGGTATCAGATGCAGCTACAAACGTGGCCAGACCGGTCGCTAGCATGGATGTCCATACCAGTGGTAATTAATAGCTACTTACTCAGATTTAAATGCTTCTCACAGAAGACAACACTTATTCCTCGGTAGCCCACTTTCTCCATCATCAGGCTGGGTCTCAACTGGTTTGGAACATGACTGGGCCATGTGGAATTATGTCCCCAAGTGCCACCTCTTCACTTGCTTTGTCCGGCTCGTGCAAGGTGCCACGTGCTTCCTGAGCTGCAGGAAAACCCTTGCACAGCCCCTAGGAGAAGGAGGTAACTGAAGCAGAGTTCTTCTGAAAGACAGACCCATGCCCCTGGATTAAATTTTATCCTAAAGCAAAGTAACTGGTGCATGGGGGGCTGTGGGAGGGGGATGCCATACCTAGAGATAATAAAGGATTAGATAGACAGAAGCCTTTCTACTTACTCATTAAGTGACTTTTCAGTGTTTGATTTTCCTTCGTAGGACTGACTTTTCCCTTTTTCTTTTTTTCAAAAGACATTTTTTTCTGTCTCTTTTCCAGTCCACTCAGCGTTGAAGCAATGAGAGTGCTATCACAGATTACAGGCAGGTCAGAGAGGGCAAATTACTTGCCAAAATAGTCTCTCTGCAGGGTCTTATTGGTGTTATGTGCTAAGTTATGTGATAAGTCAAAGTCAGCGTTGCATAACATTCTCCCGGTACTTCTTGTGACCGTTTTTGCAGTACATAGAGTGATTCACTTTCTGCAGTGCTGCTGCTGTTTTATTCCTGTGGAAACTTTTCAAGTGCACTTTAGCTTATTGTTCACTGATTCCTGCTTCTTGCTCCTGCCTTTCTGCCAAACACATGCTTGCTTTCACTTGATCGTAGACCTCCGAGTTACGATTAATGCAGGTCCAATAGAAGGTTGTCTTGCTTTTATGCTCACCAATTTTCTGGCTCTTTAGATCTTTGGATCACAGAAAAGTCACTCTGAAACCCCCCCAAAATTGACTAATACTTTCTGAGCCCATAGACCTAAAGCATGCAGGACCCTTCTCTGGAGGTCTCAGTGGAGGGCATGTGCTTGGGACTGGGCTGGAGGAAAGGGTAAAATGTGCCACTGGCACAGCTCCCTTACGCCAAAACACTATAGAATCAGAGAATCAATGGTTTGGGTTGGAAGGGACACTAAAGACCACCCAGTGCCACCCCTTGCCCTGGGCAGGGACACCCCCCACCAGCCCAGGCTGCTCCAAGCCCCGTCCAACCTGGCCTTGAACCCCTCCAGGGATGGGGCAGCCACAGCTTCTCTGGGCAACCTGGGACAGGGGATCACCCCCCTCACAGCAAAGGATTTCTGCCTCAGATCTCATCTAAATCCTTCGTTCTTGTCTAAATCTCCCCTCTCTCTCTTTAAGACTGTTCCCTGTTGTCCCATGGCTCGCCTCCCTGATCCAGAGTCCCTCCCCAGCTTTCCTGGAGCCCCTTGAGGGACTGGAAGGAGCTCTGAGGTCTCCCCGGAGCCTTCTCTTCTCCAGGCTGACCCCCCCAGCTCTCCCAGCCTGTCCCCACAGCAGAGGGGCTCCAGCCCTCTAACTAAGAGTGTTGCTGTCAGTGTCACTTGGGAGGGCTGTGCTGTGGGCCTGGGGGCTCCTTCATCCCAGGTGAAGGCTGAGCTGGTGTGCGCCGGCAGCCCCTGTGGTCTGGCTCCGAATGGTACAAGACAGGCAGGAAGGTCTTCTGCTGGCAGCACCAGGAGTCAGTGGTATAACCAGTGAGGAGGAGGCAGGCCTTGAGATACCTTTATCACCCAGTGTTAAAAAATAATCTTTTGCCATTTCCTCCTTCTTCCTTCTAATGGAGATGTTCTTGGAGAGTTTTTTTTCCTCCTTGCTTTGCCTTCTGCTGGCATCGCCGTGATGAGGCTGCTCTGTTCGCACAGCGCGGTGGCTCAGCCGTGGGTGTTGTGTAGGTGATGGAATGCAAAACCATAAAAACAGTTATCAGGCTAACCAGGCAATTACCATTTCTGTTCATTTTTTAATGGAAAAAAAGAAGGTGAGGATGCATTTCTGATACTTCGTGATAACCATTTCTCTATGAGCATCAACAGCAGCCGAGGGCCACGTGCTGGGCGTGCGCAGGACCACAGTGTTGAAAACAGTGCTTGCCTTATTTGTTTTTGGTGCTGTGATGCCAGGACTCTCCTCCTCTTCCTTTTTACCTGCTTCTCCATCCATCCGCTCGATGGTGTCGCCCTTCTCTGGCAGCGCTCCCCTCCCCTGCACGTGCAGCTGCGGGTGCTGCCGGCGCGATGTCCACCCTGCAGACGCTCCTGGACCACTAATTCCCTTCCCGCAGTCCCCGGGAATAGACAGAAAGGCAGAGCATCGCTGAGCAAAAATTGAGATTAAAGGACAAATGTAGCTGGCCAAAGTGAACAATTATATGAAACAAAGGGAAAATAACGACTAAAGATCTTTCATTGCAGCCAGCTAATTATCATGAGTTCTGGACTTAACTGTTCAGGCATAGAATTAAAAACCTTAATTATATTGTCACCTTTGTCTCTCAGCTCCCATTGCCCACAAATGAATCCATTTACTGTAACTGCTGCTGATGGGAAGAAATTGATGGCAGTCCCAGTGAGATGGGAGAGAGGAGCCGGGGAAAAAAAAGAAGTGAGAGGCAACATGGTGATGGCTGCGCAGCTGGGTGACAACTACATTCCAGGACATTATAAATTAAAAATACTTTTAATGAGACAAATACGGGCTTGATGGATTTCGTGCTTTCCTTCCGCTCCCTCCCCCGCTTCCCACGCTCTTGCTGCCACCGGTGTTGCCTTTTTTATTTTAAGTCGTGCCTCTTCTCACATCATTCTCCCTCCTCGGCTCCCCAGAGAGCCCCGTCTGGACCCCCATGAAGTCTCCGTTGCGCTCAGCCTCAGAGCGATGGGAGCTGCTGGGAAGCTGTACCAGGGTCCCTGCCCAGGGAGGGGGATTTGGGATTTTGCTTGTCACAAACATGAGCGTTGGATGCTCCTGAGACACCAGCCTGGCAGCCGAGCAGCATTGCTGCTCCCGCCTTGCAGATGTCGAGGCAGTTTGGTGCTCACCAGAGTCTCGCTATTTGGCTGAATACATTACCTTGTTTTTCCTCTTTTTTCTCTTGGTTCTGGGAATTTTCTTCCAGACACCTGAAATCATCAGTCTGCGAGCAGAGGTCCTCCCAATGAAGAAAATTAAGGGTGCTCATTAGTGGTGTGCTCCCTGTGTGGCGCTCGCCGGGGCCAAGCTCGGCAGCGCCAGGGTCTGCGGCCGTGGGATCCCGACCCTCCGGCAGCGTGTTTTTTGCCCGCGTTGCCATGGCTACAGGGGATGAGTTAATGTGACGGAACAGGCGCGGAGCAGAGGGCTCGCTGCCGGTGCACATGGCCGTGTCGGAGGCAGCGCGCCTTCACTTTGGTTTATTACCCTCATGTAGCGGCAAGGCCTCCCGCTGTGGGTTTGAAAGCTTCGGCTTCAAACTCTATCTGAGCTCACATTTCCTGCAATTGCAGGAATACATTGCAGTTTGGATTTTACAGCTGACTCAGGCTGCCAAGCTCCCTCTCTGCTGCAAGCACTGGCGTGTCTATCCCAGGCTGCCACCAGGGACGCTGGCAGCCAAGCCACATCCGATATCCTCAAGTTGTCGCCGCTCGATGTTTGTTGCCATCAAGCCAAAAGAGCAGCCTGGGTCCAGGGCTATAAATGATGTTCAGCATCACTGCTGCTGACCTGGGGCAGACCCCTGGGCTCCGGCTCACAAACTCCCTGTCAATGCCCATGAGTCCCTGTGCCAGCAGAGATTCTGGAAGCTTGGAGAAACACAGGGTGGAGCAAACTGGGATGAGGATTTCTGGTTTGCTGGATTTTTTTCTAATTATTTTTCTTTCCAAAGGGTGAAATACAAACTACAGATTTGACAGGGAAAAAGTCCATTTTAAACCCTGCGAAAGCCCAGCAGCATGTAGTTTAAGATGTCCCTGCTCACTGCAGGAGGGTTGCACTAGGTGACCTTTAAAGGTCCCTTCCAACCCAAACTACTGTATGATTCTGTCAGGAAGTTGCAATACAGCATTATAAATGGTTTAACAGAAGAAAAAAGCCTGAACGATGTGAATGAAACTGAGGAAGAGAAAACAAATCATTTTTACCTACTTTGAGTTACGTAAATCCAACTAATTCAGTTCAACTCTGTCTTCCTTTCTATAAGGTATTTTTTTTATATATAATGGATCAGCTCTGTAGTATATTTTGATACTGGAACGGCTGTATTCTCCGGTTGAGATCTCTTATCCGGACTCCTGGAACTTCTGGAAAGCCCCCTTACCTGTGCTTCTAAATAGAATAAAAAGTTTTAAGCACCTTTAGAAATTGTGTGGATTGCAGAAGTAGACGTCCGGAAGAGCAGTCCATCGCTGCAGCAGTGGGCAGGAGGTCTAGTGCTGCTGGTCAGGCTGCTGTGAAGTCCCCTGGACCCGTTGCTGCGCGTGAGGTCTCCTCAGCCCCTGGGATGTTTCCTGTCATCCCCCCTGCCCGTCTTTGTGGGCAGCTCGACTCTTGTCCCCCATCCACCTGCTCCAACCCAGACATGGAGCTGGCACCAAGTTACTGCCAGGGTGACCTGGAAAGCACCAAGGGTGACTACTTGTCTCTGGGCTGATGGTCAGTGGGGACCCCGCTGGTTTTCTCCTTGATCCTGACAATGAGGGGCAAGGGCTAGAGGAGGAGCAGGTAAAACGTGGAGATTGGCAATCGGTTACGCCCCTGATGCTGACAACAGGTTTTTGGTGTTTGTGACCATGAGACCCTCGTAGGAGACTGAGGCTTGCTTGGAAGAGACAGAATCCACCTGAAGAAGTAAGGCAAAAGGATCCTTGCCAACAGCCTGGCCAGCCTGGTACGGAGAGCCTTTAACTAGGATCCATGGAGTGGGGAAGGGATCACCACAACCAAATGAGGAAGTGCTGGGCCAGGGTGGCAAACAAAGGGCACAGGGTAAAGTGAAAAGGAAGGAGCCTGTCATCAATAAAACAGGACTAAAGGAGGCCCACACCAAGAGTATGCAGTGTCCACGTACAGAAGGAAGGCCCTACCAGATAGAGTTATGGGGAAAGCTCTTGTACTCCTTCTGGGACAACAGCACACGGGGGTCCCTCTCTGAAACGCCTGCACACAAACACAGGGCACGAGCAGGAGTAAGGAGGGGTCTGTGTGCCGTTGCAGTTATGGTGTCATTGGGACCATGGGAAGGTGGTGGGATAGCCCACACGACTGCCATGCTGCAGTGGGTGGGTACGGGCTCCTTAGGAAGGACAAGGTGGGAAGGCAGGGAGGGGGACATGCGAGAGCAGCAGGGTTCTGTCTCACGATGGGTGATGAGGCCCGTGGAAACACCAGGGTGGGGGGTACTTATCCTTGGTAGAGGAGGATTAATTTAGGGAATAGTTAAACAATCTGAATACATAGATAAGTCATAGAATCATAGACTCATAGAATAGTTTGGGTTGCAAGTGACCCTTAAAGGCCATCGGGTCCAACCCACCTGCCATGGGCTGGGACGTCTTCAATGAGGTCAGATTGCTCAGAGCCTCGTCCAGCCTGACCTGGAATGTTTCCAGGGATGGGACATCTACCAACTTAAGTCCGTGGGACCTGATGGGATGCATCTGTGAGAGATCGGGACCTGGCTGGTGTCATGGCAGTACCCTTCTTGATTACACGACGGGCAGGACTAAAGATGTCAGAGCCAGGCATTCTTTGGTGATGTCCAGTGAACAGATGAGAGGGGATGAGCAGAAGTTGAATGAAAAGAAATTTAATTTAAAAAGAGAAACACCTTTGTAGTGTGAGAGTGGTCAGACACTGGAACAGGTAGCTCAGAGAGGTCCTTCCCTGCAGGTACTCAAAACGTGACTGGACACGGTCCTGAGCTACCTGCTGTGGGTAACCTTGCAGGGACCCAGGCGAGCTGGACAAGGTGACCTCCAGAGGTCCCTGCAAACCTCAGCCATGCTGCAGCCCTGGGATCTTCCTGAGAAACTGTTCAGAGTAGAACTAATCCCTGAGGCCTCCGTCCTGTTGACCACAGAGCCATAAAATGGTAACTTCAGAAAAAATTCCTCATGGGCATAATACTACACCAGAAATGGCCAGCAGTGACAGGGTGAAGCATCTAGGGGATGTTCTCTTCCCTGTACAGCTGGAACAGCAGAAACGACCTTTCCCTTGTAAAAACACTCAGAGCTACCAGGGAGGGTCACTATTGATCAACCATAGACCTCGGCTTACTAATTGCAGAGTCTTGTTCTGCACATGAATGTGTAGCAGATCCTTTCTTTTTTATTATCTCTGTGCAATTCCGAAATAGCTGAAGATCAGATGTGGACCAGTGCACATTATTATTGCCAATATGAGTTTAAATTGCTCTCCTTGAATTATTTGGCTTTACTTATCTTCTTCATCCTTTCTTTAATTTTTTGCTGGTTTAGGGTCAGGTGCTGCCGCTCCCAGACATGGTGAGCAGGTCGTTCTTACAAGAGCAGCTCCACTCCGTCCGTGGAGTTTGTTTCATTTAAATGTTACAACCATTAGGCTGAAACGACAAAGTTTAAGAAAAGTCATCTTCACTTCTCTGTGAAGGTGCTTTACAAGCATGTGCTGGCCTTACCCCAGGCATTTTCGTGACTTTTAGGGAAAAGACCTCTCGCCCAAATCAAATGACAGAGGCAATGTGCAGGTGGAAGGGCTTTCACCTCGCCAGTCCTCAGCTGCCTAAAACCACGGTGCCCAGGCACAGCCAGTTGTTCCCAAACTGGGTGCTGGCTCCATGGTGGGTGGCAGGCGGCCATGCAAAAGGACTCTCCTTTCGACACAGCTACAGCCTGGAGCAGCAAATGACCCACAGGCCTTTCCCTGCTCAGGGGAACTGCTAATGCCGCAAACTGAAGTGCCAGTTTTTATCGTGCCATCCGCGGGTCCCCGTGAGCAGGAGCCCAGAGGGACACTTGCAGAGGACCTTTGGTGGGCACGCCATGACCTGGGGCAGAGCAGGCAGCAGCCCCAGTGCCGGGGATGGTTGTGCTCCAGCACAAGGTGTCCAGCAGAGCCAGCAGACCCGTGCGGGTGCTGTCAGAGACTGAGCAGGAGGACTCTGTCATGGGGGGGCAGGACCACGGGTCAAAGTTGCTAAGGTGAGGCTCTGAACAGGACTTCCACGGCCCTGCTGCTGCCACGTTTTCCTGCCTCACATTTTCCTCCAAAGTGCCGGCACTGGGACGGTGTCCCACTGGGGAGGTTTCTGCTTTTCCCCCTCTTTCTGCCCAGCTCTGCAGCGACTGTAATCCAGCAGCAGCTGCCCATGCCTCTTTGTGATCGCCGCTCCATCGCTGGGGCGCTGCAGCCTCTACACAGAGCTTTGTACAAGAAAATGGATTCGCCGGGGTCTGTCAATTGGCCTTCTAGTTCTTGAAATAGTCTTTGCTGCTGCAGGGAAGAGTTTATTCCTAAACCTCTAAGTGAAAACTGACATTTTCATTTTTCCTAGTTATTCTAGGATGCACAAGTTTAAAACACTAATGTGCAAATTTAAGCCAACCACTAAAAACAGTATCAGTATTGCTGGTGCCTGTTCAGACAATGTGTTTTCGAATCATTTTATTCCAAGAGCAAGCTGATGCTGTATAGGAAGCGGTGTCTTTTACTGACTCTACTGCTGCTGCCTAAATGCCCTTCTCAGATCTATCAGTTCCTGCTTCTGGCTGTTATGGATGTCCCGGCTTTGCCCTGGGAGGTGATGGTAGGGCACTCTCTGGAGGAAGCTCCCTCTGTTTTGTGCTGCTGGAAGGGGTGGGTAATGGTGATGCTGGAAGCCCGGGCAGTGCTGCCAGACTCCGGGGCTACAGCCTGGCTGCCATCAGGAGCCTGGGGCAGCACCACTGGGATCGAACTGGGTGATGCTGGTTGCCCAGAAAAGGGGATATTGCAGAAATTACCAGAGCAAAGGTGCAGCCATGTCTTGTTCATGACGAGAAGAGTATGTCTGGTTATTACCCAGCCTTCGCTAAGCGTACCAACTAATGGAGCGAGAGACATGAAAGATTTCCATAGCCTACCTGGAGTGTAATTCAAACCTACCCAGAGGGAGGTCATGGTAAGTAAGATGAATTTCTGTCCTTCCTTTCCTTTACAATACCAACCTTTGGCTTCTAAAAAGTTACTTAAACAGTGATAGTTTGATCGTAGATGGGTCCCTTGATGAACTTACTAATAGATGTGACAGATCTTGCAGGAGCCAGTAGAGACATATATATATATTTTTCTTGGTTCTTTTTGAATAAAGCTCTGGGTTTAACCACTGTAGACAAGTGAAAGCATTTTGTGAAGCTCTTTATGGTGGAAATGGAACTGTTCAGTTTTCATTACAATAAGGTTGTGTCATTGCTGCTTTTTTAAAAAATCTTGGTTTTCCAACAAATGTTCTTCTGGCTTTCTATACGGCACTCATTACTACCTGCGGACAAAATGATGGGACGTCAGCCTGTAAGAGATTCCCTGGAAGCAAGGGTGAGATCACACAATTCCCATTTTTTTCAGATCAAAGGATTGGTTTTGTGTCTGCAGACGCACAGGCCCTCGCGTCAGAGGTGATGTCACTTGAGGAGGGCGGGTGAGGTCAGACTTCCCAAGCCAACAGTAGTACATCTCAGCCCCTTTTCCCAGTTCCTCTCTCTCCAGCTTTTCTCCAGATGTCTTTTTCTTTTTCAGCCTCTTACTTTTCCTTTCGGGATCTGAAGTGTCACTTCCTGAAATCTCATGTCAATGCTGCTTTTCCAGCACCCACCCCCCCCAAGAGATCCAGTGTTTTCTCCAGCTAGCAAAAAGCTATGTGTCCCAGCCTTGACTTTGGAAACTTGGTGTGAGACCCTGAGCCCACAGAAGCTCAGACCAAATGTCATGAAAGACACCTGATTTTTTTCCCATAACTCTCTGTTCTGACCCTCAAAGGACAGAAGATGTTGAGTTTCCCCCAGGGCTCTCTCTTGCAAGCCAGCCAGTCTCTCTCCCTGGTGATTGAGCTTCCCTCTGTGCCTGGTGGGTTTCTCCCTCAGCAAGGCTGAGAGAGGAATCTTTACAGAAAAGCCCCAAAAGCAGAAAGGCTTGGAGCTGTCTCCCAGCTCCGTGCTTCACTTCCGCTTCCCTACTTCTGAATAAAGCTGAATTATGGGACGTTTTACAGCTCTTGGTTTTGGAAACTGCCTCTGCCTTCATGGGAGGGCTGTGGGACTCTTCGAGGGCCGGGGGAGTCAACAAAATCTCACATTCTGCAAATGTTTTCAAACAGAAGGTGTTTTTAAAGTGTTTTTTAAAGCCCTGCACAGTAAGGTTTTAATCTAATTGAGCAAAATTGAGCAATTCTGGAATAAATTTTGAGCCAGTAAAACGTAGCCCTACATACTCAAAAGCAAGAGATCTCTCCAAGTTACAAGCAGCTCATTAATGTCCTTTTAATAGGCTTTGTGAGCACAACGTGAGCACCAGAAAGATACGCGTGTTCCCTAATAAGGTCCTTCCTGATGACAAATAAGAGCTGCGATCCTTTGTGTTTCAATTCCCATGCCTTAATCGCTCCAGCTACGCCAAGAGCTCCGTTAGCAGGCTGGAGAAATTGTGTCCAGTCAACAGATGTCAGTGTGTCCATTCCCACGGAGCCCGGCGCCGCGTCCAAGCCGGCTCCGACCGTGGGGGACCAGACCCAGCGCCCAGCGCTCCATCGCAGGGAGGGCACTAACCCCTGCCCAGACACCTCTGCCGTCGCCTCTGCCACAGCAGGGAATGCCTGGGACAGAAGTAATAAAGGAATTACAAAGGAATGCTGCTTTTTCAAAGAATAATGTGAAAAATAATACTACTTCTTTGATCCGATCACCCAAACAATATTTTTAGAAATACCTTTAGAGATTTTTTTTTACTCTTTGGAGATGTTTTGAGAGTTTGTTTTTAGGAAACAAACTTTTTGCACCGGAAAAAAAAATGCTGAAAACTGATGAAATAAATGGTTTTGAAATCTTGAAAGAAAAAGAAAAATGAAATGAAAAGTAGAATGAACTTATTAAAAACCAATGGACATGAAAGGTAGTTTTTTTTTTCCCCAAGGTGCAACTGTTTACAAGGAATATCAAGTTAAGCTGTCTGTGAAGCTGCAGCCTGGTGAGCTGTGCAAAAGGTGAAGGCACATTCCCCTCCAGAACTGCAGGACACGTCTCTGATAATGTCTTTGCAGATGGGAATGGGTAGATTTTAGAGGACTCTACCCACAGCAGCCTTTCAAGAGACTTTCAGGGAGTTTTGCCCTGGAGTCATTCCAGCAGCAGCATCCCCTGAGCAACACGGAGGCAGTGAGTCCCTCCCAGGGGCCGGCAGCAAACAAGTGTGTGTGCAATTAACCAAATTCCCCTTTCCATACCTTGTGAGTAGTGAGGGTTGAACTGTTTTTGGTGAGTGCTTCACACAGCCTGCCTGAGCCAGCCGCCAGTGGGGTGGTGTCACCCACCGACAGACACTGACTCCTGCAGACCCGCGCTTGCACCCGTAGCCCATGGATCAAGAGGACAATTTCCGAGCCCTGCGCTTGTTCTGGCGAACACCGTTTCCCCTTTCTGCCATTTCTCCTACCCCCCAAAAAATGCTGTCATGACCAGAGACTGCTCTAACTGGTGGTGTGGGGTTTTTTTCTCATTTTTCATCTTCAGAGTTTCTAAAGACATTAGCACCGTGCAGGCTGACAAGATGAATTCTGACAAAAGATAATTGCATGAATCCTTTGTAGCTGAGCCCTTGCCGTGCCTCAACACTGTCAGTTCCCATTTCCCTCAAGCGTGTGTGTCAGACCTGCCCGGCACGCGTAGGGTGACCGGGAGTGCTGGGACAAAGCCATTTTGAGGTTTGGAGCCAGTGTGTGCCTGGGTTCTGTGGTTTTTACGAAGTGGAGGTGGGCGGATGGAAACTCGGGGACTGGGGCGAATCTCAAGCACGTCAAAGCCGCGTGTGAGGGCTGGTGCAGACGCGCCACAGTGCGAGGGGCAGCAGGAACCACCCCCTGCCACGCAGCCACATCTTTTCCTGGGATGGACAAGCCCCGCGGGGGGATGCTGCCACTCTGCAGCACCGGCACAGCTCCAGGGGTCAGAACTGCCGGGCCCAGCACGGCAACATTCTTCCTGCGGGGGAAAAACGCACACACAAAACCCCCCAAAATCCCAAATAAATGTGGCGCATACATTTCCAGCTGGAGGCACAGGGATACGGGGACAGTTTTCTACTCCTTCAGGTATCTCCTTCAGAAGAACCTGGCCAGAGTGGGAGGCCAGTGTCCAAAGATTTGCTTTGCTGGTGTCTGAGGGTGTGGGTCACAGCAACCCCAGGAATGCCACAGGCTGGGGCGGAGTGAATGGAGAGCTGCCCAGGAGAAAAGGACCCAGGGGTGTTGGTGGCAGCCGGCTGGATATGATCCATCAGTGTGCCCAGGTGGTCAGGAAGCCAACANGGGCATTTCTATGATTTTCTTTGCCGGTGCTGGAGGATTTGCGTTGCTGTCAAGACCGGTGAAGTCTCCCACAACAGAAGTTTCTCAGTTTTACCCAAGTAAATATTTTTAACAAAATCACTTGTCCATGGCCTTCCCATGGATGTGAGTAGTCGTGGATGCCTCCTGCTTTAGGGTTATTTCTCAATGCTGTTCACTGATAGTTCATCCAGAGCACAGACCTTCATTAACTCTTAGCTTTAGTGAGAACTTGCTGCTGTGCCCTGTTTTTGTTGCTTGCTCTGGTTGTTAGCCAGTTTAAGTCAGTCACAAATTTTTCAGCACATTTTGTTGGAAAACACTGATTCCATCCAAATAGGGAGCCCTTAGCATATGTGGTCATCTTGAGAAATTCAGAAATTCCTGCATGAGAAACTTCCAAAACAAATTTACAATTTTGGAATCTTCTTTTTAAAACATCCCAGAGCAGCAGTTTGAGATTTTTGTATTTTTTGGGGTAGTGGTGATGGTATATTAGTTCAATTATTTTTGTGCTTGCCCTATAAGCTCATGAGATGTTGTGAACTGATACTGAGAAATAGAAAATAATAATATTTGAAAGGACTTCAGTTTGCCCATGAAATGCCACAGTTGTGGAATGACACTTTTCCTGAGCCAATGGCTCCACATGACACCTCTGGAAATACTTGATTTCACTCTGAGTCAGGAGGATCACAAGTTTTGAAGCCCTGACATTTCTCTTAAACCAGAAAATCCAGATTTTGCCAGGCCATGTGGCTTGCCATGCTCCACTTGCTGGGGGACCCATTTGCATTAACGACGGCGATCACCGCCTCGACCACCAGAGAGGAGATGGCCAGGGGCTGAAAAAAAAAAATAATTTCTCCCATTTCAATGAAAAATGTCACTTTAACATTTAAATTTCCATGTTTTCTTATGTTGTCTCAAGATGTGCTCTTTTAAAGAGCTGGTTTCCTGCAGCCAGTTGCTGCTGCTCTGAGTCTCGATTCCAGACACCCAGCTGATTCACAGTCCTCCGCCAAGCAAGCCTGGACCCGCAGCAGGACACTCCATGACTTTTTGGGGCTGTTTGCTTCGAATAATGTTGCTCTCCCCTTCACTGGGCACTTCACTGAGTCTGCTGGCACCCTGGGGCCGAGTGGGGCAGGAGCATCACTGACACCCGCGCAAGAGTGAGCTGCGGAGCGCAGGCACGGGGCTCCGTCTGAGACAGGGCCTTGAGCACAATGGGGGGAAAAAAAAAAAACCAGAGAGAAAATAAACAACAAAAAAAGACACAGCTTCCTATCAGCTGAACTAACTGTTGTGCATCCCTCTAGGAGGCTGAAACAGAACACATCCGTACAACCCTCTTGTGCTTCCCGCTCGAAGCCCAAGAGGGTGCCTTCAGCGCAGCTGGTAACTCGAATCTGCCCGGCACGTGGAGTGGAAAAGCAAAATCCATCTGAGCTTGACCTGCAGCCTCCTGTTCATGCTGCGTGACCTTCCTGCTGTTGTCCTAGTGCCGCCTGGTGTCAGGGAAGGCGGAGGAGCGAGGAGAGGTGCAGCGCCTGCCCAGTCCCCGGAGCGAGGGCTGCCCAGCTCCTGGGGGTGTTGCTTCCAGAAATAATGTCGCCGTATGGGTGACAGGAGCATCGACACCCATGGCAGGCATTTCAGCTCATCTGGTTCACTGACACCTCGGGACTGACGTCTAATTGCTGCTTTCTTGCTTCAGTAAAATTTGGGAAAACAGGTAGACGAAACACAGCTCTTTGCTTTCCTCCACTATCGTATTTAGTCAATTCATTAACTTTACTCTCTCCCTTGCCTACCTCCAGTTAGCCGTTAATTTCAGGTGCTAAAAATGTAATTTAGTAACTGCACGAGACCAAGAGGGAGAATATAATTCACTTCTCTGCCTCTTAGCGGACCTGTACATAAAGTAAATGAACCCAGACTTGCAGTTATATAAAAGTTGGTTTTAGTATCCAGTATAAAATCAGTATAAGCAGACAACTGGCAAACTCAACTATCAAAAATTACGAGCCCTAATGGACTCAGTCAAAGACACTCTATCTCCAGTTGAAAGGGCTAGAAATTTGTCAACCAGGCATAATTAGAACTTGATGAAGTGCTGTGATGCTGCAGCATAATACATGCAACAATGTGGCCTTGATATAAAGTCCCTTTCCTTCCCCACTGGATCCCTTCTCCATCCTCAGATTTATGCAGCAGCTTGGCCATAGGTGAATGAAAGGAACGGTTAAGAGCTGACAGAAACGCGCCTGATGATAACTCCAGCTTTAACCCAAAAAGAAGGAAAATCTATGGATGCCCATTCAAGCTGAAACTCTAAGAAATCATTAGTAAGCCAAGTTCAATGGTGATGACAAAAGAAATTTAGGGACAAAAGGGAATTATTGGCATTTGCTTAAATTTTCCAGTTTCAACAGCACAGGAAAAAGATCCGTGCTGGAGAGCCTGCAAAGGAAAATGCAATTTAGAGATGCACGCGGCAGAGAGCTGGCAAGTATTGAAGTGGCAGACATGGACTGACCCTCTGCCGGTCGGGGCAGCTCCTGGCCAGGGCCAGGGGCAAAACCTCTCTCCATCCTCTAGTTCATGTCCATAGGAGGGAGAAGCCACCTCCTAAGATGCCTTGAACCTGGGGTCTCTGAGGGCTTCCAAGTCCCTCCTTGTCAGCAAGTCCGCAGTGGGACCAAGGCAAAACCGCTGAGGCACGTTACCCATCTCCTGACACAGACGTGATCCTCTCTGCTGGCCCCAGTTTTCACTGTCCTTCCTCAGATCAACGGAGGTGCCGTCGTGCTTCTGCTATGTGAATGCCTTGTGGATGGGTTGGAAAAGCTGGGGAGCGAGTCTTGATCAAGACGAGGGGGAAGGGTTTTAAACTGAAAGAGGGGAGACTGAGATGAGATCTGAGGAAGAAGTTCTTTGCTGGGAGGGTGGTGAGCCCCTGTCCCAGGCTGCCCAGAGAAGCTGTGGCTGCCCCATCCCTGGAGGGGTTCAAGGCCAGGTTGGACGGGGCTTGGAGCAGCCTGGGCTGGTGGGAGGTGTCCCTGCCCAGGGCAGGGGGTGAAAGGAGATGGTCTTTAACTCCCTTCCAACTCTAACCATTCTGTGTTTCTATGGTCTCTGTTATTCCTTTTGCTGAAAATTTAAAACAGAATCAGCAAGGTGCTAAGTTGAAGTTGAGCCCAGCTGAGATTCACACATGGCTGCTTGCTTCCCTCTTTGTCACTTTGAATGTCTCTACATATGGATTAGCTTCCACAGCAAAGCAGGAAAACTCTGGATCCCAAATCCCTATGAAATGTCAGGCTTTGGTGTTATTTTAAAGCGGGCTGCCCAGAAGCTTCAGGTTGGTCATCAAAACCAGTTGTCCATCTATGAAAAGCTAAGCAAAGAGAAAGACTTCTGCCTGATTTTAGCCTTTCTGGTTTAGTTTCAATTTTAAATTCTTGAACACCTTTTATTGGCCCAACACCAAAGAAAAAAAAATTACTTCAAAATGGAAGATACATTCCTTTAACCCTTACAGATAACGTGTTATACAGTTCTTCCCTCAAAAACAAACATCTTTTTCATTAAGCATTTTAATATTTTTTTTAAAACCCACATAATTATTATTCTTTACTCGATCTGTAATGTTGCATCTTTAATATACATGAGCTAGAGCTAGTCAGTTTTACAGCTAAGGTTTCTGGCTAACCCAGAAAATCTGGTGCTGTGTTGGAAAGCCCCTTTGCTGACCGTTACCGGAGGACACTGGATCGGAGAGACCACTGTCTGCAGCCAGCCTGCCCCTCTCTTCCTCCGCTGATCTCTTTTCAAGCGTTGTCATCCCCCACTTCCCCAGCTTCCCTGGGGATGGGGAGCGGAGGCTGCGGCAGGGCCGGTAGGACGGCGGCAGAGGGGTGGCGGGCAGATGGAAAGGGTGATGCAGCTCCGCGGGGCTGTGAGGGGCCACGGCTCCCCTTCACCCTGCCTGCGGTTACCCATCCCTCTGTCCTTGGCATTCCCAACAGTTCTTTTGATCTTAACCAGGATTATGAATTTCAGACGGCATCTTATCTCCTAAGGATACTTGCAGGGAAAGGATGGCAAGGTAAGGCTTCTCAAACTATTTATTTATTTGTTTATTCCCCTTTTCTTTAAGGGACATCAGCCAAAGTGCCTGTAGGGGACGAGTCTGGTGCTGACACTCCTCCTCTCCTCCCCTGCCCCCAGGGACAGGCAAGACACTAAAAATGGAAAGTGATGGATGGCTCTCCCACTCAAACATCAGAGGAGCTGGTTACAATGTGGTGTAAAACCTCTTACTGGGGGGAAGCTTGCCCATCCTAGAAGAGAGACGGAGAGTGTGGGGGCGTGCAGGGGGACGGGAGCCGGGGAAGAGCAGGGTGCTGCTGGGTGGGGAGGAAATGGCCAACCTGGGGCAAGCAGGAGGGTGGGGGTTGTGACTTTGGGCTGGAGACAGGTTTTCTGGGGCAATCCCAGAGAGCGTTTGACCTTTGCAGCCTGCGGGGGTGTTCACCTATTAAGGTGTACATATACCTCCGGACACACCATTTTATCACCGAACTTCTCTGCTGCTTCTCATTACTGCCTTACAATGGCAAAGAAAGCCTTCTCCTCACAACTGCCTGCGTATTTCTATCATAGTCTGGACTTGGATAAAAGCTGGGGCATTTAATAAGCGATATAGTCCATTTCTTACAAAATATGTTGTGTTTGCACCTTAACCATCAGAGATACACCTTGCCCCTTCTTCCCCTTTGATTTTAAAACCTCCCCTTTGCTTAATACAGTGCAGGACCTGGAGCAGATTTGAGAAACTTAAAAGGCTTCAAAACAGTCCCTTCACTTCCACGCTTTGACTCTACCAAGAACTGTCCAGTTCCCCCCAACCCGCAAGCCCTGTGTAAAAAGGGGAACTTATGGTGCACCCAGAAGTTCTCATAATCTTCATGAGCTGACCACCACTTACCTCCCCCAGCAGCGCCATGGTCTATGCGTTCCTGTCCTCGGATGAGATTTAAAGGTATGCTTCTTGGTCATACCAGTCTTCCCATGAGGTCTCCACACGTAGAGCTGGAGCGTGTAACTTTGCCGGGCTCTGTGCCACAGACCAACCACACTGACCAACAAGTGCGCACAGGCAGAGCTGCTTCGCTTCAGCCGTTGGCATCGCTCAATCGACTCCATTCAATGGGACATCAAATAGTCCTGCCATAGGACACAAATGTGTTCATCCACTTTGCATAGGGCTTACTTGACAGAAGCTCTTGGGTGTTGTTTTAGCCCCGCTTCCACTGGAAAACAATAACTTGGGGGTCCAAAGTTCCTCAAGTATGTGGGGAACCACCTCACCTAACTGCATCTTTTCCGTGAAAATTGGGCTACAAGCTTAAACCTGTTTCTTCCAGAAGAGGTACCATAAGCCAGTACCTGTGGTGGGCCGGAGTGCTCCTCTTGGGGCAAGGGGACATCCCAGGAGAGGCCGAGTGCTGGAGGCTGGGATCCCAACAGCAGGGTTACTGGCAATCTCGTATATTCTTCTCTAAACCCGTTCCCAGTAGGAACGGTGCTTTGGAAACCTCCAAAGGCTCCGTAGCCAGACCTGAATGCTTCTATCCTGAACGCCAGGTGCTGGCATGAGTAAGGATTGACGTGGTGCTGCCTGCAACCGAGTGTGTTTGCTTGACTCCTACTAGAGTTGGAGGAAGCTAAACCCTGCACTTCTTGAAGGTCTGTGGTTCTTTTTGGAAAACCTTCTTTGGTTGGCAGAGAACTTCTCCCACACTAATAAATAAAAAGTTTATAATTCATTTTAATAAAACAATTGTTCTTTTTAATTAAGATAAGCATGACACGCATTCTTTTACAGTTCCTCTATGCCTATCTGAGAACATCTTGCCATGAGAGACTCCTATCAGAACTGACTTTGCAACTAATAATGTGGTCTTTGTCACTTAACTCAGAAGTCCCTATTGGCTTTAGCACAGTGAAGCATTAAGGAAATGAAATATTTTTAAAAAATGCATACCCTGAAGTTTGATTTGTTGAAAGCATTTCTTGAACTGACAAGCTACACGCCGTGTCTATGAAACCCACTGGGAACTTTCAAACTTGAGCAGCAGTTTCTAATCACTGACTATCATTAGCATTTTAGTGAATAGATTTTTGATAAGAAAAATCTTTGCTCTGTGAAGAAAAAAAAAAAAATATCCTGACATTTTAGTGCAAACAGAGCTTCTCTTTTAATTATTCCTGTAGCTATCCTCTGGGTGCTGGGTGCCGCGGTGAGTCCTGAACGATCCCCAGCCAGGGAGCACCGTGATCTGGCAACAAATGCTGCCACTGCGCCGAAACACCGTACTGTCACTTGTAATGTCACAGCACCGTGGGATGTGTCTCTGCCAGGCACAGCGGTGAGGCAGAGGGTGGGTTCCCGGTGGGAGCAACACACCTGGATTTCTGGCGGCCCTCAGAGGAGCTGGGCTGTGCCAGCGCCGGTGCTCTCCGCCGGTTGGCGCCGGCCGATGCACCGGTAGATGCGGGCAGAG
>VXBO01011999.1:94661-107262 GCA_013400135.1 Rhinoptilus africanus
GGGAAGCGCCCACCAGGGCAGCTTCTGCAGAAACAGCTTGGGCCATTTCAAGCTGGAGAGCCAAATGCATAGAATATAGGAGACATGATGACAAAACGGCAAGGAATTTCAGTGCAGAATTCCTGAGGAATGGAGAAATCTCATCAACACAGCAGAGGAAAGAATGATGAGTTGGCGCTGTTTCTGTAGGCTTTCAATGACCACTTGAGAAATTCTCTCGCAAAACATTCAGAAAAATGCGAGGATAGGGCAGGAAGGGCAGGGAAGGGCAGGGAAGGGCAGGNGGAGACCTGATAGAGGTGAGCAAAAGCCCCAGGGCTATGAAGGGCGTCCCCGGATCAGGGGAACTGCCAAATCAAGCAGGGCCAGGACAGAACTGAGCATGGAGCCACGATCCTCCACACGGCTGAAGAGTCACTGTGCCCTGCCGCAGCCCCCGCAGCCCCAGCGTCTCACGGAGCAGCCAGCAGGGGTGCGAGCCAGCCCGAGTGGGCTGCCAGCCCCTCTCCAGCACCTCCCCACTGGGATATGCACCCTTCATGCATCTCACTGCATGAACTGCAACACATTTTCTCGGCTTCTGGCGAGGAAAACATCACTTTGCTGGGCTGTGGGAGAGTTCTTGCATTACTTCAGGTGCTTTAGCTGAACAGCATGTCATGTCTCCCCCCCCAAAATAACTACGTCGTTATTTTTAGAAATTGTTATAAGAATGGGGACCAAGGAGAGATGGGGTAGGTGCTCTGTGATGGGAATGCAGCTGTGCTGCATAACAGCCTTTTGTTGTCACCAGTTTCGTGCTTCAGCAAGAACTTACACCACAGTAGGGGCTGGGGGAAGAGGCAGCTTCACCAAAAGCAATGCCAGCTTTTCCTTGAGCTGTGCCCAGCGCTCAGTGCCCTGTGTGGAGGGCAGGCTGGAGGGGGGAACCTTAGCTTCAGAGGAAGCACCAGAAAAGCATCAGGGATGCCCGTTCCCTGCCAGCACATGCCTGAGCCTGGCCAGGTGGTTGGAGCTGCCTCGGGCAGCCTTTCTCCTGAAATCTTTATGCCTCAGGATATCAGCTGGCAGAATGGGAGAGAAATCGGCTTTGATCAGCTGGGTATTATGGACATCCACTGCACGGTTTCTGGTTCTTCTGAAGGCCTAAGAAGGTGAATCACAGTGTCATGGTTTTGGCTGGGATGGGTCGGACTGTCTTGCGGCAGCTGGCGCAGCACTGCGTTTTGGGTTTGGGAGGGGAATGGTGTTGGAAACACACTGGTGGTCCTGGGTGTTCTGCGCTCCCAAAGCCGTGTCTGCTCTCGCACCACCCTGCCAGCAGTGGGCTGGGGGAGCACAGGGAGTTGGGAGGGGAAACAGCCGGGATCCCCACTGACCACAGGGACATTCCCTGCTATTCCATGCTTGGAATGTAAAGCTGGGGAAGAAGAAGGAAGGGGGGATGGCTGGGAGTGATGACATTTGTCTTCCCAAGTCACCATTAGATGTGATGGAGCCCAGCTTTCCTGGGGACGGCTGAACATCTGCCTGCGATGGGGAGCAGGGAATGAATTCCTTGTTCTGCTTTGCTGGCGTGCGTGACTTTTCCTTTGCTTATTAAACTGTCTTTACCTCAACCTGTGATTTTTTTTTCTCACTTGTACTCTTCTGATTCTCTCCCCCATCCCATCGGGGGGGTCCTGGTTGCTGGCTGGGGTGAAACCACGATACAGAGTCTCATCGTTTCCTTTGTAACTGGGTCCACTCGCAGCCTCCTCTTCACTCTGTTGGAGTCCCTGGGCTCTTCTTCCTTGGGTGCTGGGACTGCCCTCCCTTCTTCTCCTCTTCTTCCTCCCACCAGCAGCCACTTACCTTCTGCTTGTGGACATTTCTGGACCAAGGAAAGTAGGTGTGTTCTGCACGGCGCAAACAAGGCGAGGAGGGGTCTGTCCTCCTCCAGCAGCATCTCCCAGCCTGGCACAGACATGGGCTGCACCCACCGCTGGCTGTCCTGGCTGTGCTGGAGCCTGCCGGAGACAACCAGCTGAGGGGTCTCCCAGCTCAGCAGCTCTGCCTTTGCCTGCCCTGGCCCTGCCGTCGGCGGGCAGCACATCTTGTCGGGCAGGGAATGGTGAGGAGCCAGCTGACATGGGTGGAAGCAGCACCAGGTGGGATAAAGCAAGGACTTGGATGATGCAAGGTCCTGCAGTGCTCATCTGAAGTCGTTCAATCCATTTTTTGGGTTTTCTGAGGGAAGACATGGTTTGGAAGGGCTGTTTTATCCCCACGACCGGCCCCTGCACCACTTGCAGCAGGGGGATGTCTCCTCCGTGTCCTTGTTTGCCATGAGGGGAGGGAATGAAAGGTCTGGAGGGGACAAAGAGGATGCCTCTCCTCCATGTCCTGGTTCGCCATGAGGGAGGAGTTGGTGGGTGTGGAGGGGACATGGTGGGTCAGGCCAGAGGGTCGTGCAGGGTTTGCTCGCTCCCTTGCAGGGAGACGGGGGATTTGGGGCGCAGCGGGAGGAGGGAGAGGGGATGGCCGAGGGCCATGGCCGGAGTTTTTTGAGGAAGGAGAGGAAAGAGGACGCACAAAGAGCTCATGACTCCTTCTCCCCGCCGTCTCTGCCACCATGTGCCCATGCTGCCCGCGGCCGCCCTCCCGCCTGACAGGGAGGAGGCGAGGCGCTGACAGCACTCACAGAGAGAAAGGGATGGGAAAGAGGGAGAGGCAGGCTGCAATCCCCGCTCGAAGCTGATAATTAATAAATGAAATGCCCTGGGACTCCACTAAAGCTTCCTCAGATGACTTATCTGTCGTGGGCTCGGCAAAGCATTAAATGGCCATTTTCTGACAGAATGACTTCACTGCGCCGGAGCTTCCTTGACTTTGTGAGGAATATTTCTCCCCTCCTCCCACCCTTTTCTTTTTTTTTTTTTTTAAATCTTCTCTCTTTCTTCCTCCCTCTCCCTTTCTCTCTCCCTGGTTGACGGCTCTAGTTCATTTCTGCCTATTTAATTGGGCCCCGGATGAATTTACTCGACAGGGCCATTCATCATGTGGCAGCGGCTGGCGGACGAGCCCAGGGGGAGCGGGGCTGACAGCTCCGGCAGCCTTGGATGCTGCCTGACTCTGGAAGTTCACATATTTGGGCATTAGTGCAGCTATTAGTTTAACAAGCTTCGTTTATCCCTGTCACTACCACTTCAGCTTCCCATGTAATCATTTGAAATGTAGATTACTGCTAGACAAATGGGACAGAGCAAGAGTACACAGGAGGGAAAAAAAGTGACATGGATTCCTTGTTATGAGCTGGGTTTTTTTTTTCCTCCCCTCTTTTAATCCCTTACAATGTGAGTGCTTTGATTAACTTAATACTCACATTATTTCTATTGTAAGCAGTTTGTCACCTGTGTACTCCTCTTTTTAGAAAATAGTTGGTAGGGATTTATTGACCCAAAGAAGAGGTTTAAAGTGATTATACAGGTGTCCAGGGGTCCGAGTAATGTGGACACCCAGCCCTCTCCCTAGGAGCTGCTGGACATCACTCTTTTCCAGCCAGGTATTCCTATAGACGCTGAACTCGGACCTTCTCAGCACGGGTCCGTTCCTCATGGTGGGAGCCATCAGAGGTGTTGCAGTAGGGCAACATGGTAAGTTTAATCAGTCCTACCAGCCTCCATTTTAAACACTTCTGCCCACTGCATTGGTTTTGCACTACAGGAGTTAAAGCAGACCCATGTTTCCAATGTTCAAAGTGTGTTGCACCACACCACTCCGGTGACCCAGGAGTAAAAGCGATGCTGCATGCCCTCCACCCCCAAAACTGCACAGGTTGTTCTGCTCTTGTTGAGGCCAATGTGTAGAGTCAGATGTGGGGAGGCTAGATGGGAACACAACCTCTCCTGCCTTGTCTCCCAGTATGAGGCAGATACCATCAGCCTTTCCCAGCAAGGCCCAGCCCAATTTACTTTTTGAAACTACTTCTAGAGGTATCTGCAGTGACAAACCTGTTTATTGCAAAGGAAAATGGTCCAGTGTTCAGTTATCTCCCCAGATTAAATGTGCATGCTATATTCTTCCTTCATCTGATCCAATTCTTGACTCCTGTTCTGACTTTCTCTGCTCAGTGCAGGAGGTCTCTTCTGTCAGATTGCAGCCTTGTGCTCAAAGATACCTCCTATAGAACAGGCAGGTCAAGCTGCTCTTTAACTGACCCTTGGACCAACCAAAGGGGTTCCTCCTTCTTCAGTCTTTTATTACAAGTAATGTTTCCAGGCTCCAAGTTATTCTAGGAGACTTCCCTTCAGCCACATCCAGTTTGCCTGCATCTATTCTGACTCAGAGACACTTCGCTGTGGTACGGCTAACGCAATACTGAGGAACAGCATTCCAGCCTATCCTACCATCCCTACTCCTGGTCCGTCCCTGATCTGCCGGCTCTGGGAGCTCTTGGTCAGTTGGTTTTGCACCTTGGCCCTCAACACATCCTTTTCTCTGTCACTCCTTCACAGATATGTGTGCCTCCTTCCGACAAATCTGACAACATTCCATGCTCATGCCTGCCAGACCTTGCATTTCATAATGTGAAAGA
Source organism: Rhinoptilus africanus (assembly GCA_013400135.1). Classification (NCBI taxonomy): domain Eukaryota; kingdom Metazoa; phylum Chordata; class Aves; order Charadriiformes; family Glareolidae; genus Rhinoptilus; species Rhinoptilus africanus. Next base: position 99,238 of record VXBO01011999.1, read on the forward strand.
TGTGGCGTTCAAATCAAATGAGCACACTTTGCAGATTCAAGGTATCTGCCAAGCCAGACACTACACTGACCTGTGGTATCTGCAGACTTTACCAGTATGGGCTTGGGAAGTGGAGCGAAGTGGAATTTAGAAATTCTGCTCTGGGGGAATTCTAGTCCTTTGGTGCTCCTGTCCACACTGGAGAGGATGAAGCGTTAAAATTCAGGAAATTCTTCAGATTATTTTCCATGTTTGAATCCATTTGAAGATGCTGAAACACATAATGAGAAAAGAGTTGAACCTCCCTAAATGGAAGTTGCCTAAATTCCCGGGAGTGAGAGTTGCGTGTGCTGTTTGTCCCTGGAATTGCAATTATGGTCGTGTCTCTCTTGTAAGAAACGTGCTGGCAGCTCTGGTTCTGGATGTGATCACTGGCATCATCATGGTTTGCTCTATTCATCTCCCATCTCTTCCCCTATTTGCACAGTAAGATCTCCAAGGTGCAGCTTGTGATATGTTGTTATCCCTTTCCAAGCCTCTGCAAAGTGACACAATTCATTTATCCCTCCCTCCTCTGCAGCTCTGGGACTCTCCTGAGGGCCTCAGCAGCTGGTGTCTTCCCCTAATGAAAACAGCTCACAGGTCCGTGTCAAGCCTCGTGGCAGATCAGATCAAAGGCAGCTGATTTCCTTTCGTCAGCAACAAGCTGGGGCACCAAGCGTCTGCCGTAGCACCCAGATACCTCCGCCTTCCCCCGCCGGCACCACTGGGACAAAGAGGAAAGTCCTGGCTCAACTCTGGCACCAGCCTCAGACTCGCACGCCTGGGTTGTCTCTGCAGAGCCCATTAAGGATTTCTCCTCATCTTTGTCCTATTCCACCCCCGCAGAGCTTGAGGGATGCAGCAGCAGGAGATCAGATCTTCCTGTAACGTTGGGGATCCTGCAGAACATCCAGGGTCAGTGGGATGGGGAATTATTCCAGGGGGAAAAAGACAGAAAAGGAGAAATGGGGGGAGAGCAGGCAATGGGAGTGATTAATGGGTACTCCTCTCCCTGTCTGAGGTTGGGGAATCACAGGTCTGCGATAGTGGGGATGTACCTGCCCTTCCTGGCTGAGATGGAGCTCAAGGAGACTCCCCGCTGAGCTGTGGGCTCCTGCCCTGCTGGGATGGTTGGACCCAGGCTGTCCTCAGAGCTCAGGGCTCTGCTCTTCAGAGAGCAGCAGCAAATACATTGATTTAAGACCCTCTGGACAAGGGAGAGAGGTCCTGCTTTCCCCCTAGACGGATTGCTGCTCCCTTCACTGCTTCCCCAGCAGCACAGCCGGTGTCCTTCCGCTCTCAGGCTGGGCCGTCACAGGTGGATTCATCCCTTCATTGCCAAACACACAGAAAGGAATAACTGATCTGAAGCAGCAGGGCCGGGGACAGGGATGCTGCAGCCAACCATTAGGGAACACAGCTGAGCTCCTGTGGTTTCTGAGCCAGGTCACCATTCTCCCAGCCCGCTGGGCTGCTGGGCTGGAATCACCCATCTCCTACTTTCCGCAGCAGCGTTTTGGCCAGAAGACAGTTTTGATGAAGTGGTTTCATAGTCAGACTCCTCTGGACCCCCACCTTCTCTGGGATGCCTGTGACTCCGGAGTGCGGTGAAACAGACCTCCAAGCTGCTGGCGGTGTTGTCCACGTGGTGATCTCCTCTTTTTGGGAAGGTGCAGCAGAGGACTGTTCCCTAGATCTGTTTATCAGGAACCGTCATGTTCCTGGGCTCTGATGAACCCCAGGCGTGCCTGAGGAGCCTCGGTTACAGTGCCTGCAAAAAGGTCAGCTTTGCTAAAGTACATCCAGCTGATACCCCAGGATGGGAGATATTTTTCTGGGTGTCATCCCGCCTCCCCACCAGCCACATGACAAATCTGCAGCTCCTGGAGCTCCCATCCCCAACAGTTTTCTGCTGCATTTCCAGGACGTGCTGGCAGTCCCGGAGAGGGGCATTTCCAGATCAAGAGGAGAACTGAGGAGTTTGATCAGAGGCATCATGATTTGGTGCTGGTTTTGCAGTCACTTGCCTGGTCGAGTTCAGCCCTTCTGCGTCACAGGAGAACAAGGAATTGTTGTCCTTGTTGTAATTAATTACAAGCTATTAGTTAATTATTAATCAGCTATTAAGTAACCATGAGTAGTTTTAGAAGGCCTTACATGGTGGCTAATTTTGTAGGCAGCTCTTTCTAAATTAAAACATTTTCTACAGTCTAATGAAATGCCTCTCTGAATAAACCCAGCAACACGATACACGCCTTGCAAAGCCGGGGAATGAGCCCCAAGGTAACAGGCTGACTCCCTTTGGTGACTTTTCTTCTTTAAAAACAGGCTACTGAATTATAATACGCCACATCTCCATGACCTGTCCACAGTTCCCAAATGAGGACATGCGGATTTATGTGGTGTTACATATTTTTGGGGTCTGGATTAAGGCCATGGCTAGGCTGTCATACAGAGGAACCTGGACAGTCTGTAGAAGTGGGTCCATGTAAAAATCATGAGGTTCAACACGGCCGAGTGAAGGGTTCTGCCCCCGGGTCGGGGCAATCCCCGGTCTCAGCCCAGGCTGGGGATGGAGGGATGGAGAGCAGCCCTGAGAGAGGGGCTGGGGGGGAAAAATGGCCATGAGCTGGCAGCGCGCACTGGCAGCCCAGAGACCCCCCTTAGCCTGGGCTCATCCCCCCAGCGTGGGCAGGGGGCGAGGGGGGGATTCTGCCCCTCTGCTCCGCTGGGTGAGACCCCCCTGCAGTGCTGCCCCCAGCGCTGGGGCACCAACAGCAGAAGGAGACGGAGCTGTTGGAGCGGGGCCAGAGGAGGGACACGGAGATGCTGGGGGGGCTGGAGCCCCTCTGCTGTGGGGACAGGCTGAGAGAGCTGGGGGGGGTCAGCCTGGAGAAGGCTCCGGGGAGACCTTCCAGCCCCTTCCAGTCCCTCAAAGGGCTCCAAGAAAGCTGGGAAACCTGGATCAGGGAGGGGAGCTGTGGGATGAGGGGGAAAGGACTTCAACTGAAAGAGGGGAGATTTGGATGAGGTATCAGGAAGAAATTCTTTGCTGTGGGGGTGGTGAGCCCCTGGCCCAGGTTGCCCAGAGAAGTGGTATAAGCCCCGTGCCTGAAAACGTTCCAGGTCAGGTTGGACGGGTCTTTGAGCAACCTGATGTAGTTGAAGATGTCCCTGCTCACGGCAGGGGATTGAACTAGGTGGCCTTTAAATGTCTTTTCCCACCCAAATTATTCTATGGCTCTAGGATTCCCTGATTCCTCAAATTTGCATACCTTGGCTCCTATGAAGCTTCTTTGCTTCTACCCAAGCTAATGGGGAGGTGGGACCCCGCTCCCCTGGAGGTGGGACCCTTCTTCCTCTACTTTGAAATACGGTGTTTTCCCCAGGGTCTGGTACTTGCCCCAGGGTTTGCCTCTGCTCAGCCTTTGCCATACACACTACAGCACCCTGCACTGTCACGTAGGTCCCGTCAGGAGCATTTGGGGGTCTCATTTTAAGGGTACCTGAGGTCTGCTGAGGAGAATGTTGCTGCTGTCCAGTCCAATCCAACCCAAAAAAGCCATGATCATGCATGGGGATGCTCCAGCAAGAGTGGTTCGTTTACCCCCTGTTCAGTAATGGATAATTATAGTGTATAAGATATAAATAATAAGAATTAGAATAAAATGTTAGAGAAAAACATGCATCTGGAAAGGAGACTTTTCCTTGCCAAACAACAGGGTTTCAAGCATCGTGATTCCTGAAGGATTATGGATAAACAAGAATGATTTCCCATCTTGGGAAACAGATTTTCCTGCAAACAATAATCCCAACCCCAGTAAGCAGGACTATTACAGGAAAAATAAAAGCTAGTGTCTGCTGCCTCCCTTTTCCCTGAGATGAAATGTGAATAAGTCCCACTGGAAATGATGAAATGTGAACAGATCCCACCAGAATGGCTGTGATTTTCAGTTTGTTTGACTGGTGGACTTGAGACCCAAAAGCTACAAGTAATGCACAGCCATTCAAGAAGCGGAGGAGCGTGTATCTGCTGAAACGTCATTTAACCTCAGGAAACTTCCCTCACTATTTGTCAAACATTTCTCTTTCCTTTATGCTTCAAGGCTGGGAAAAACCCCCTTCGCTCAACACTCAAGCAGTAATTACAAGACTGGACTTTACAAATGGAACATAAATAAAATTACATTGCTAATTAAGATGTATCATGAACTGAAGCTCATTTCTATGATACTAATTGCATATTTCACCTCCTTGTTAAATGGATTTGATGGTCTGAAAATAAGCCATTCAAGTTATGGAGTGGGAGAGGTTTCATTGCGCAGCTACTGCCCTCTGTCCGGTGGGATGCCAGACCCCCCTGGTTGGCCCGAGGTTAACGGAGTGAATTGATGACCTTTTCTTCCAGCCCTACGAGTAGCTTGATTCTGAATGTGGCAGATGTTTGCTCTGCCCCAGCCCCCTCACACATGCAAGACTTGCATGTACAGGAGAGTAAAAGTCAATGGAACAGCAGAAGTGTTTGAATTACAAACATTGAATTATTGCAACTTTTCTGCATGGACAGGCATGTTAGTACATCAACTTGGCCACATCTACCTCTACCTATGTCGTGGTTTTGGCTCAAACCAGGACAACCTAGCAACAGTCACCCACAGCATTTGTTATTTTACCTCTATAATTGATTTAACTTAGTTAATCAGTTAAAGTTAAAACAAGTGAATAGGTTTAAATCTGTAATTACTTGCAGTTCTGTACAGCAGGCAGAGAGAGCTGCAAGCACCACATGGCACTTGAGGATGTGGTAATTACAGGGTTAATCATAGAATTATGGAATGGTTTGGGTTGGAAGGACCTTCAAAGCCCCCCCAGTGCCCCCCCTGCCCTGGGCAGGGACACCTCCCACCAGCCCAGGCTGCTCCAAGACCCGCCCAACCTGGCCTTGAACCCCTCCAGGGATGGGGCAGCCACAGCTTCTCTGGGCAACCTGGGACAGGGGCTCACCCCCCTCCCTGAGAAATGGAGGACGTGAAAAGTGTGGTGTGAAGTCCTCTGTCTGCAGAGGGTGCCCCTTGCAGACTTTTCCTAGTCCTGGGATCCTCCTTTCCTCATTGTGCAGCGAGGACAACACACGAGAGTATTTAATACATCTAACACAGGTGTAGGCCAGGTATTCCTGAGGAGCACTGCCTTTCAAAAAAAAAACTCTGAAAGTTGCTGCGTGAGGGAGAGACAACCAGGGTCTACCAAATAGAGGGACCAAAAAATATTTCAAGGAGGAAGCTCTGCATCCTGGCACCTCTGCAGAGGTGCGGGAGAGGGGATGGGGCTCACCTGTGCTGGGCAGGCAACCCTCATTCCTCCACTTCATTTGGAAAGTTTTCCTCAGCTCTCAGCAGCTCTGGAAAAAGGGCACAGTGTCTGCACGGACTGAGGTACGCCCCTAGGAAAAAACAAGTAATTTTCCCCCAGAGAGCTGCCCATGTTTGAGATGGTCCAACTTCTGCCAGCAGCAGAAAAATTGTCCATGGCGTAGCTTTAGCATCAGGCAAGACAAATGGTGCAGATGCAAATTTTGCATATTTGAGGCAAGTGTTGCCATGGGGGAGGTCACACATTTTGGGTATGAAGCCCCGTTTCATTGAAATACGAGCCATGGCTCACTATTTGGCAGGGCAGTGAAGGAGGGTGGTGGTAGATGCTGGATCCAGCAGCCCAAGGGGGGTCCATGGCCTGGGTCCCACCAGCAGCACGGCTGAGCGTGCAGTGCCAGCCGTCACACGCGGAGATGCACACACGGATACGCCACATTGTGTATGTGTGTGCGTACATGTGCGTATGGGCACAGGCAGCCACGCAGACCCACACAGACACAGCACAGACACGAAGGCAGAGACCACCAGTGGCCTCATCCCACTCCTCCTCATGCCCGTAGGACAGAGATCTGCCAGAGTTAATACATATACATCCCTTCAGGAATATATCATATTCATCCCTCCATCAGCTGGGCACAGACTCCGTCTGCCTGCTGGCTGTCCCTGGGGCCCTGAGCCTTTCCTGGGACAGCCCTGGGAGGGTCTGGGATGGGATGTCCCTTCCCCTGAGTCCCTCATTTTGTGTTCCCAACTGATTTTGTGACACTGTGCCACTCCGGGCTTGTGGAGATGGCCCTCTGATGGGCACCAGGGACCATCCCACAGTTCCTACTGCCCATCCAGCACTCGCCGTTGGGGCAAGAGCAAACCCAAATGAGGGGTCTTGCACACTTTCTTCAGGGATGGGTTTGGTCCACGCCTGACATTTTGGCCTGGGCCTTCAGACTTTCCCAGATTTAGGCTTCTATTTCAGACTCAGAGAACACACAGAGTTTGTGGCTGATGCTATTGTTTGCCTTAAAAAAATTTTACTCCATGAGTTATTCCAAGTGCTCAGATTTGCAGAAATCAGGCCACTCTCTGGGGGATTTTGGATAGCATGAGACCTGGGGTACAGTGTCTGGGCATCCTAGTTCCCATTCAGCTGACACTTTGGGATACCTTCATTACAAATCAGAAATGGGTGTGAAGAAACTGTAATAATCTCTTCCATGTTTAATGAGTTTGTTCACCAGTGTTCCCAAGGTGCACGAAGGCTCTCAGGGCCAGGGTGCAGCCCAGCTTGGGAGCACCAGGAGCTTCTCTTCACTTCGGCTCTGGGAATTCACACCAAATGGCATCTCCCTCTCCTTGCCTTGGAAGCCGTGCCCCGTGTGCTGGGTTGCTCACGTTGAGGGAGGAACCCCCACCCAAGCAATGCTCTGGCTTGAAAAGCCAGAAACCTTTCTCTTCCCTTTGCCACCTTTTCCTCGCAACGGAGTGCCTGCTCCAGGTGCGATTCTTGATGTGTTCCCAGTAATGACACAAAGCAGTGAAACTAACGAATCGTGAATCAACGCTGCTTCTTACTTTCACAAAAGAGACACTATAAACTGAAAACATAAAGATCCCTTTATCTTTATTAATAGTTTAATGCATATGAGAAAGTTATTTGACATTTTTTACACCTCCAGCTCTTTTCTTCATGCACTGCTGAGCAGGCTGCACCAGGGTTCATCCACTTAAATCCATTTCATAACTCAGTAGATATACAACAGAAGGATTACAGGGCACAGCGGTACTTAACTAGCTGCATTTAAAAAAAATCCAACGATCTCCTCCCTCAAAGTTTTCTGGTTAGAAATTAAAATCACTGCTAATAATCAAATTGAAATCAGACTTGATATTTAGAGTGAGGTAGACTATCCCATTCCACCACATTCAGCGATTTGTTTTGAATATTCCCACTTCCTTTTAGAAGATGTCTTGCTCTTTGGTGTGGTGGGTGCTACCCCGCCCAAAGGTCCTCCAGAGTTTTCTGTTATAAGTTCCTTGTCAAATGCTGGTTGTCTTGCGATCAAAGACTGATTTTTGCATTTAATTTCCTTGACAAAGTGTTTTGCAATGAAGGGGGACTACAGGAAGGATGGGGAGGGATTCTTTATCAGGAAGTGCAATGATAGGGCACGGGGTAACGGCTTTGTCGTGGTTTTGGCCGGATTGGACAATCAGAACAACAGATGGCCCTCCCCGCTCCCCCTCCTCAGAAAGGAGAGGAAGACCTAAGGAGATTTACAAGTTTAGAAAAAGAATTAAACTACTTTAATGAAAATAATAATAAATAAGGAAATAAGAAATAATAAGAAAATTTTTTTAAAAGTACATAATATATACAAAACCGTATCCAGCTCCCAGGATGATAATCGCATCACCAGCAGACACAGGGAAGGTCCCAGACTGGAGTCAGCAATGGACAGGAGCTGAATTCCGGAACTAGATTCAGGAGTGCTCCAGCTGGGATCAAAGGCAGACAAACAGACAGGGTCCTCCATTGAAGAAAAAGAGTGAGAGAGTAGATTTAACCCTTTGATCCCTCAGCTTTTATACTGAGCATGATGCGGATGGGATGGAATACCCTGTGGGTCAGTTT
>VXBO01012000.1:11192-21643 GCA_013400135.1 Rhinoptilus africanus
GTACTATTACTACTAATTCTACTGCTGCTACTGCTACTAGAATTTTCTGTTCCTTGACCTATAAATTGTACCTCTTGTCTGTGAATGTGGGATTTCACTGAAGGAAAAGGACCATGCGAGGAATTAAGTATATGCGTCAGAATGGTGAATATGACATAAACAGAAAGTATGATTCTGCCTAGAACTATTTGCAATGCTAATGTATTATAAAGACAATGTAACATTACTGTAAACCTATTCATTTTGTGCCTCAAGTCACCTTTGCAAATGGCAGAGTTCCTGTCAACCATACGTTTTTTGTCATGGGCTGTTGAATAAATGAATCATCACCAAACAGAACGTTTGATTGCTTCCTTTTCTTTATTTTAAGCTCTGAAAACTCCCCAGACTCACAAAGCTAAACAGCTTAAAATAACAAATAAGGAAGCCATGTGCATTTGCTCCAAATCCATAATTGCTTGGTTTTCTTTAGAATATCAGAAAATAATTAGGAGACTACATAAATGGCTGGATGCTTGCATGAAATCGACATACATTCTCAGCTCAGCAAACTCACAGTAACAGAATAATGAATTGCTGTCATGTACAAGGATTAAAAGAAAAAAAACACACAAAAAAATCCACACAGAAGACTGCATTGCAGGGTCTCTCTGAAATTAATTATTATTATTTTTTGCCTAATATATGTGTAATCATTCTCTTCAGAACTGTCACAGCTTGAGCTGAAATAATCACTATGAAGCAAAAGCCTCTCATTTATGCTGATAAAATGCAACTCATGACAACGTCAATCCTGTGGTTTTGATGTGACTCAGAATAAAACACCTGCAATAAACAAATGTGTTAGGGATGCTAAGAACTAATAGAAGCACTCTTTCTTTCAGTTCTGGATCAATTGAGTTTGTATGAGGAAAAACAATACTAACAAGGATTTCCTTATAAAAAATAGATCAACCTCCTCTTGTAGAAGTTTAATTCAGAGTCTGGAAGCATTAAGATCTTCTGGTGGGGTTAAGAGGTTTAACAACACTGAGGAATATGCAAAAACCCTCCAGAACTTGTGGCAGAGAGAATTATTATTTGCAGGTGACTTAGCAACACAAAGCAGAAAGAACCCATCAGTTAGAATAGTAACATTACCTGGTGAGTGGTGAAATTAAGTTGTGAAACACATGTTCTGGGTGGGCAAGTAAAAGTGGACAATATTGTATTCAAAGGGCTACGTTAAGTTGTGTCCCTGTTAGTAGATACAATAGCATCTTCTCAGAATTATGGTTATGTCTACAATGGCATTCACTGTGTGAAAGGGCAGAGTCTCATTGAAAATTAGAGGGTAATAATCTCTTAAAATCTGACATTGAGAGTCAGTAATCAAATTTGATGGGCTTAATTTTTACCTTATTTACACCATTTTAATGATGATTTAACTCCATTTACTTCAATAAAGCAGTTGTGCCTGATTTACAGGGACTGTGAGAGAAGTGGCACCAAAGAGTGTTGTATAATGATCATAAAAATTTCCACCATCAAACACCTTCTCTGACAACACAGCTCTTATTTTAAATGCTTGACTGCCTAGAAGTATATCATTAAAGCCAAATTCTGTCCTCAGGTGCATTCCAAAGAAACATGACTTTGGTCTGTAATACACACCACAAAACACTGAAGAGAACCTATCCATCCAGCCCTATGTCTCTAAATTAAACCATATCTTAAACAGTGAGTTGACTGAACTTAAAAATCAAACAAATGCAATAAATTTTTATTTTATTTTGCAAAACACCTCAGTATAGAATCAACTTCAGCAGCTTTCTCCAAGTAATGCCCTCATTATGCGGAGCAACTTATAAAATCCATATGGTTGAAGAGGAGTTATAGCCCATGGGCTGAGCATGAACATACTGGAAAATCTCAATATAAGTTTTCATTATGTTTGGAAAAAAAAAGGTAAGAGACAACGATCTTTATTAATAAATGCAATGTTGTTAATCTGTGCTATCTCCGTGCTAAAAGCTGATCTCTAGACTCTTCTGTGGCAAATGTAATTTCTGAGGCTGCTTGTGAAAGAACTGATCAGTATAGCCAAGAAATAAGGGCTATTTAATGCTATTACAAAATAGCAGACAAGTGGAACGGCACAATTCCTAGAACAAAAGCCTCTAGCACTGAACAAAACTCCTCCCCCCAATCCAACAGTGGTGGTCCCCAAACACTTGAGAGACCTCTGCCAGGTCATACAATAAGCCTCAGCCAATTAGCCATGACAAAGAAGGTGCCATAGCTGGGGTTTACCATTGAAAGTTGCATTTCTCTCCCTGCCTACTTATCTGAATCCTGCTGGTTTGTCTTTACCATGACCCTGGGAGCCCATGTTACCAAAACTGATCTTTGGGAGATTGCTAATTATACTGGCTGCTGTGCCTGTCTGTAAGGTCAGAAAGTGAGAGAGGGCTGGCAGCACTGACCTGCAAATCCATGACGTAAAACTGTGGAGAAGCATAGGGTGGCAGTCAGTAGTCTGGATCTCCTGAATGAGGCACCAGCCTTGGTGCCCTCAGCCAAATCCTGCTTTCTGACTGCGGGCTGGGAGGCAGACCACGGAGAGCTTACTTCACTTCTGTATAAATGTCTTTTCCAGAATCACCCTCACTATTACTCCTGACACTCTTGTTGGTTTAAGGATGCATAATAAATGCATTTACTGTTTTCATTTTGTTTTCTTTTGATTTAGCCCCAAATATTTACATACACTGAGAAAATGTAGTAGCTAACTGAAGAGTGTGTTCTTGCATTGACAACCAGCCTTTTACAATAAATGAGCATTTATTGAAAAGTCACACAGTGCTAGAGCACTCAGATTAGTCAGGCTTCATCAGGCATGAAAAGCACTTGTGTGGTACACCACCATAAAAATGTCCATTTCGTCTGCTGAACATACATTAAAAAAATACTGACATATCTTGCTGTTGTGCTGTATTGTCAGTATTCAAAATAAGTGTGCATATATAAACATAAACTCTTTGCCTGACAGACTAGGATTTCTGGAATAGCACCAGAGGAGAGTTTGTCATAAGCTGTGACCATGTTTATACCATGTTTTTACCTTTCAAGGTTTATTGCCATGTTCTTGGTATGCATAATGTAGAGATCTGACCCATGACTAAGATCATATAGCCATAACAGAATAATATTAAGTCAAAATTTTGAGTTGTGAGTATGAGTAGAAGCTGATGATTTGTCAGATACCTTTGATGCATTCTTTCTGGGGCTGTTTTTGTTTGGTTTTGGTGGTTTGTTTTGGGGTATTTGTTTTTTATAGGGTTTTTTTGTCTTATCCCCCCTGCCCATTAAATACTGTTTCCTTGAGTGTGAGGACAAACAAATGATCAAGGAAAGCTTCTTGTCTCATGATGCTCAGACATAAAGCTCTCATTTCTACTTTAGGATTTTCTCAAAGCCAAGTTCTCTGTGCTTCAGTGGATGAGTTTGGTATTTCTTTGACAAAGTTTCTCTCCAGATCTGTAGTATTGGTCTATATTTCTACATATATTGTCTCTGACAATTTATGTTTCACGACTTCGGAGCACTGGCTCCATGTATTTGCTAATTCTTAATGGATTTATCTTCCTTGAATATGTTCACTCTCCCCTTAAACTCCTTAAAATGTAAAATTATAGCATTCTGTTGCAGAAACCACAATGCATTCTGTGGCATCTTCAACTGCAACAGATCTGGAAGACAAAACTTACGGAAAGTGTCAGTATTGGAAAGTAGTACTGTGGAAGGTGTTTGTTACAAATACAATTTTTCAAAGTTTTAATGACTTGTATCACTTACTTTTGGTGCTGAAATTCTCTGAGGATGTACCAGGGAAGATCTTAGTGCCAATTTTTCTTTGACACACCTACTTCTCCCCCAGCCTCTCTGCTTGTTTCCTGCACAAAGATTCAAGAGCTTCTCATCATACTCTGTGAAACCTGGATGGTGACACATAGGTGGTTGTTTCTTTTAGTCACATATGATATCTCTTAATCTTATGCGAAAGCTGAGCTTTGAAAGTGGATGTCATTTTATGAAACTACGTCCCTTTTCTATTCTTGTTTTCTTTAAAGTCTTTTTCTTACCTATTTAGACTGTAAAATTTTCAGAGCAAAGATTTTTTTTTCTTCATATACAATATATTAAGACATAAAACATGCTCCAGTCTCAGTTAAGACCTCAAATTGTTACCCTGAGAGACACTTCAGCCAATGAGTTTGAAGACTGAGAAAAAAAAAATATTATTCACCTGATCAGAGGGAACAGAAAAAAAAAATATTTAGCAACCTAGTTCTCATTGCTTTAGTATATATGAATTGTAGTGTTTCATACCTGTAAAGCCATATTGCTGACATTTGTTGCATTAGCTGAAATGTAATGTCTAGTTAAATGATAATTAAGCAATATTAATTCATGGAAAGGACAAAGGGAATACACAGAAAGAACCTTATCAAGAAAGGATCACTCTATACCATTTTCTCTAAGGAAAAGCACCCACAAACCCACAAACAAAATTCTGTCAGAGACTGAGCAAGTGTTGTGGTCATAAGGTAAAGAGTTGTCATGTAGGTCCTCTTTTGTTTCATGGGTTTTTTTTGATTTTTGTATGCTCTGTTTGGACTGAATCTACAGGACAGAACAGAGAGGAGTTTACATAAGAGCCAAGGCAGTCATGAAGATCTTAGTTCACAGTGCTAAAGCTACTGAACCAGTTGAAGGAGCAAGAACACCCTGTAGCTGATATAGAGTTGCACAGTGGGGCATGAACTGTTCTTGATGAAGTAGTGTAAAAGAACTATCCCTTTACGCTCTTCAGGCACTGTGCAGTCCTTTGATCTTCCTGTAGGGGTATGAAGGTAAAGATTCAGATGCGGGCTAACAATTCTGGATAACCAAAATTCTAATATTTAGCATTTGGAATGTCAGGAGTCAATGCATTTAGTTGTATAGACTTATTCTATGTCTGTGGGGCAGGGACATTTCTATTTTTTTATTTTCCTTTTTATTTGAATGATGCCAGGCCAGATATCATAACCACAGCTTTCTCACCTTCTCTTAGAGGACTGAAAATGGGGAGATCCCATTTGGAAAAGCTCTTTCAGAATCTCATTTCACAAAGTAGGGGGGTGGAGAGCCTGCAGTCAATCACAGATTTCTTCTTTCATTACCTAAATTTAAATGGGAGTTTACCATAATTGGGTTTGAGGGAGCAGCAGTTTGCCAGGGAAGTACAATTCATTGGAGGGACCAATTGTTTTGGAGGAACAGAAAACAAAGTACTATCAGGCTTCAGGCCTTTGTGAATGGTTAAAAAGAGAAAGTAAACATTAGCCTGGGTGCTGAATGATGCTCATTTTTAAAAAGGCTCATTGTTCTTTGTCATGTGTTGTTCTGTTATCACAAAACTGAGACTTCTCTAATAAGCTACAGCTTCTATTAAAAATGCAAAGGTAGCCAGATATGCCTTAAATCAACAAAGGACAGGGTTTTTTTTGGAGTTTACTGCATAGATTTCCTGAGTTAAGTGAATTTTCTATTCATCTTTCTTTATTTTATAACAATTATTTTCTAATTTTCTTTCACCATCCTAAACAGAATCTCTCCTTCTGCCTAATTCCTCAGCTTTTCCAAGTACAACCAAAAGGCAGTGTGATGTTCTCACCTGAAATTTCCAATTTCACTGACCAAGTCATTTCATTTCATAAATATTTCAAGAGATGTATTTTAGGAAGGCTGTTGTTTCCCCTTTTCTTTCCCATTTCTCCTCATGCTGTTCAGAATGCTTTTTATCATTCCTCTTCACTGTTTTATTTCATAGTAACAACTGAACCCCTGTTAAGCTTCAGGCATGCTAACAGAGAGTGGTAATGATCACAAAATCTTCCCTATCTTTCATAATAATTCTTCTAGATCAGCCTGAACATCCTGCCCTTTGAGATAGCACTTCTACAAAACCCACGTGTTTGGTTGCTGGTAGTAAAGGTATTGATTCTCTTTTGTATTGATTGCCTCTCTCAAACAGCTTTCTCATATGTGTCCCTGTACTCCACCTTCTTTGTTGGAGAGTGTTTGTTTCAGGTGTCTCACCAAATGTGTCATAAAGGTGCAAGTATTGTCATCTATAAATTAGGCCCTGAGATGGTTTTAGGATCAGTCCTTTGCTGAAAGAAAGGCCCAGAGGTGGGGAAAAAAAAAAGACACAAAGCTAAATACACACCTGTAAGAAATATTCATACTTTTAGTAATAATATGGTTTAGCACTAGCTATCAATTTGTTTTCTAATTCTGCAGTTCCTTTCTTATGGTACATTTTGTTTCTCTGCTGGGAAGGACAATGCTGTTCTTAATAAAAACAAAGTATTGATTTTACTTAGAAATATGCTATACTAATTCATGAATAAAATATTAAACATTGTTTGTTTCAGCATGAAGCATGTCAAAACCCTTGTAAAACAAATGATCTTAGATAATATTGATATTTCTGTGTCTATTTGTTTAATTACTATACTACAGCTCTGTAACAGTTGGCCTCTTTTTACTACCTTAACAACAAAAAAACCTCTTCTGAGTTTAAAATAATCTTCCACAGTATTTGGAACATTGCTTTGCATTGCTATATGCTTTATCGCTGCATTAGTTCATTTTTACACGAGTGTATATTCACTCATGAGGATCTTTTAATCATTAGAATAACAAAGTAGGAAAAAAAGCTTGTTGATTTTGGTCATGTATTCAGGGCAGGTGTCAGAGGGATGGGTTTCACAGGCTTCTCGAGATTGGAAGAGACCTCTGAAGACCATCTGGTCCAATCTCACTGTTCAGCAGGGTCTCCTAAAGTAGGTTGCTCAGGGTTGTGCCCAGTTGGGTTTTCAGTATCTCCAAAGATGAAGTCTCCACAACCTATCTTCGCAACCTCTTCCAGTGTTCAATCACCCTAAAATTATTTTTTTCACCTGTCTAAATGGGATTTTTTTTTATTTCAATTTGTGGCCATTGCCTCATGTCCTGTCAGTGGTCACTGCTGATAAGAGTCTGACTCCCTTTTCTTCACTCCCTCCGTCAGGTATTTATACACATTTATAAGATCCCCTCTGAACCTTTTCTTCTCCAGGATGAGCAATCTGAGCCTGCACAGCCTCAGCTGCAGTCCTTCAATGACCCCATGGCCCTTTGCTGGAATTGCTATGGTAGGTTTTCTTCCTGAGCTGGAGGCCAGACTTGGACACAGTAATCCAAGTAGGAACATGAACACATTCATCAGTTCAATGTACTGGCTACTTTTCCAAATTTCATAACATCTGCAAATCTGCGTAGGTTGCACTCTGTCCCATCATCCAGGTCATTAAGGAAGATGTTAAATAGTACTGGCCCCAGTATTGAACCACTGGAGACTGGCCTCCAGCTGGATTTTGTGCCACCAGTCACAAGCCCATCTTCTGCAGCTGAATCTGCCATAGCCTAGACCCTGACTTGAAGAATGTGCTTCATCATTATGCATGCTAGATTCACAATACTTAAAGAAGAAAGTAACTCTTCTTAAGCTTTCAATACAAATCTCTATGCAAGAGCTAGACTTTATTTTTAGTCACGTATTTTACCCCCTTATCAGTTATGAGTTGCAAATTGCATTTCTCTATTAAAAAGGTAGCAATACATACTTTTACCATAGAAGGAGACAACTTCCTTGTTCCAAGTCTTATTCTTAACAGATCTTGGAAAAAACTTTGCAAGAACTCAGATTTCATTTCATCAGCAACCACTACAAAACTTCAATGAAACCACATTTTCAATTATTTTTAAGTTATTAAAAAAAAATCCCTATTAAAAGATAGAAATTCAACTTATAAGTCAGAATGTATTGGCTACTAAGTGAATCTTTTTTTGTTTAGGAAGAGTAGGCTTTTAAACTAGTTTAACAAGATTTTAGACCAAGTGACATCAACCTAATAACTCCTAGCACACTTATAATCTATCCAATGTCTTATGTCCTTTATTTTGTTAAAAATACATTGTAATAAAGAATAAGCATTTTCTGTGTAGAGCAAATTGAGATATGGCAAAGAGTTAAGTGTTCTATAAATGCTTCTGGCACCCTATAAATCATCAGCTAAAGAAAATGCTGACAAATATCAACATCAATGGAGTATTGATCTACCAAATGCACTTCAGCCTCTCACTAAATACTTTTCCTTAAGCATACAAATTAAACGAACAAGAATAGAAAATCAGATCCTTGGCACTACTAACACCTTCAACAGATTTGCAGGGAGCTTTGTAATTATTCTCTCCTGGTCTTCTACTGTTCTCAGATGACTTCATTTGAGATGACAGAGATCTCAGTAATGTCACATTTCATGTGTTTCAATACATAAAATACAAAAATAAGCATTAAGTAGCAGGCCACTTTATGTGCAATAAATGTGTGCTGTAAGTTAGATTGGCAATTAAGAACAGTGGAAGACTGAAATACAAAGAAAATTTAGTACTAGACTTGTATATTGAATTACATCATCTAGTTTCTAATATAGCTTTAGTTTGAGTAGCATGGTAGGTTTCATGTGGATTCCCTAAAGAAAGAGGGTCTCTTGAGAATGGGCAGCATTATCAGAATCTTCTAGCAGGTAACATCTTAAAAAGAATATCCAAAGACAGGTCATGAGCAGATACATCTTTTTCACTAATAAACTAGGTCTGGATGTTAAATGCAGACAATAATATATTATTAAGTTTATCAGGGAAACCCAAAGAGAGGTTATGAGGCAAACACGTAACTGTTTTTCTACCCTATCATGTGTGTTGTAAAAATTAATTGCTTCTAGGAGTCAGGTTATTTCCATTTATTTTCTCCTATTTGTTGGATTCCTTTGTTAAAGTAATGATTTAGGGATGTTTAGCTTCTCCTACAAATCAGGTAGTGAAATTTTTCATCAAGACAAAACAAACTCAAGCATGTAACCTTCTAATTCTTGGGAAGAGTGGTTTAATGATTAAAATCTTAAAAAGCCCACTTCCTCTTTCCAAGACTCTGTTTTTTCTTTTTTATTTCAGTGGCATGTTTCTGGTTTTAGCTAAATTAAGGCAACAATGAAACGTGCTCGGTTTGATCTTAATTTTTTGCACCATTTTATGAAGAATTCTGTAAATGGAGGAAAAGTGGTGAGTCAACATAAGAGTAGGAAATACCAATCATTATTTTAACTGCAGATTGTCATTCAACCAGCCAATCTCTATGCAGTAACGATTGGTATCAACAGTGTTTGTATTTCGTACTTGAAAATGTAGCTTTTATAATTATTTCATCCTATTAATATAATTTCTGTAAATATATATGTGTATGTGTATGTGTATGTGTATGTGTATGTATATGTATATGTATATGTATATGTATATGTATATGTATATGTATATGTATATGTATATGTATATGTGTGTGCATATGCATTTTTCCTGAATGCTCAATTAAACCAGTGCTTTCAAACTCTTTACGTGCCAATAGCATGCTCCATCCCAGTAATTAGTTAGCCCACATTCAACACTTGCTGCAGCCTCTGCAAGAATATGCATGACACGCCTGGCTGATGTGCTGTTGATGATAGTAAATGCAAAAACTTGTGGAAATTTGCATCTTCTGGCTGAAACCAGTCTGAATCTGACTGTATGAAAGTGGAACACATTAACATGGGGCTAATGACCTCGGGTACAGAACAACAAAGATTATTATGTATTCTCAGGCTGGGTGGAAGGAATGACTCATGAGAAATATTGCAGGCATTTGTTATATAAATAGGTTAGCCTTGTTTAAAGGTTGGCAAGTTCCTCCCTCTGGTTCATTTTCATTTATGTTTTACAAGTCATATTATGTATTAATTATTGTATTTTGATCACGTAGCTTGTTAGATAATGCATGATCATCTCCTCTTAGATCTCAGTTGAGATGTTAAATGCACACTGAAGCACATGTTTACAGAGCAGCTTCTCACAATATGCTTTTAAAATTAAACACCAGTGAACAACTTGTTAAAAGTCTAAGACTGCAGGTCATAATGTTTTTTATAAAATGGACTTACACACATAGTAAACCTGTACTCTAGGTAGTAATCCCTCCTTTTATTTTTTTTTTTTTTACACAAAGGGACTAAAAATTAGTTTATTATACAAATTACATTATTTTATCTTGTGGGTCACTACTTATTAGCCAGTGACTTTCTATACAAAGTTGATGTAGCTTCCCATCAGCTGAAACAGCTGACTAGAGACTTATATTTAGACAAAAATATTGTAGACAGTAATATATAGAAAACAAAATTGCTTCTGTTTTGAACCGATGGAGTTAAGTTGCATACCTATGGTACTGTGTTCGTGTTGACTCTTTATTTTAGATGTATTAATTGGTGGTCCAGCTAACACAATCC
>VXBO01012000.1:22026-64281 GCA_013400135.1 Rhinoptilus africanus
AAGGAAAATCATTGATCAGAAAGCTTAGAGTGATTTAAGAGGACCAATATTTGGAAAGAAGTAAAACTGTAAGCAAAGAGCGGGAAAACCTTGCAAATGATATGGCTGTGTAGAAGGCCATTGTCAGAAAGCAAGACAGTTTTTCAGAGGTAGCAGTTTTCTAAAAGAAAGACTAGTTAGGCAAAGGATTTGTGCAAAGATCCACAATACAGTGTTGTCTGCTTTGGGTTTCATATGTAATTATAATTAGGCTATTAATTTAGAATAATCAGGACTCCATTATTTATTTTATTCTTACATAACAATAAGATGATCTTAGTCTAAAAAAAACCCCTTACAATTTAGGTAGAAGGTGAGGAAGAAAAACTGGAGGAAAAATAAAGGTAACTGAGGGATTATCAAAGCTGTGAAATATAACAATTTAGCGGCACTGATGTCAGCACTTCACTTACGTGACCACTGTCAAGTATCTCAAAGATGTAGGTGAGAGTTAAAGGCAGATCTGAAGAAACATACTGTGTCAGCTCATTAATATAGAACTCCTCCCTCTGTAGTATTCAATATCTTCATAGACCAAAGAGTACAAAACAGTCTCTTTTCTGCATTAAAGCTCTGAGTGAGTAGGGGCTGCCTGACCTTACCATTTACTACAATATTCTTACACTGAAAGAAAACACCATGAGATTATTTAGAGGGGATGAATCCAAATTAAAAATAAAACACACACATACACCAAATGCAACCAAAAACTCCATTCCTATAACTGTTTCATATCCTCATTAAAAACCCTTAGCAATTGCACAAAGCTCTATGTGGATACTAGAAATCCATCCTGACACCTGCAGATAATCAATTTATGCCCCGAAGCATGATATTTGATTTGCTCCTAGTATTTATTTTGGCATGCATAGATACGAATGTTTTTAGTGTTCATAAAATTAACCCATTTCTTTTTAACATTCAACCAGGGTATTTGACTTGATGACCTCCTGTGAGGGTGAATTTCACACGTTGATTATATGCTGCTTAAAGGAGCATTTGCTTTTATTGGTTCTAAATTTACTGCTTTTTAATGACAGAGAAGAAAACTGGAGAGTAAAAAGCCATTTTATTGGCAAAATCTGTTAGATTGCCCCAATAAAATCTAACTAGCACATTGTTGTTTTTGCAAAAAGGAAGACAAAGAATCCCAGAGAATCCTAAATATGATGGGTTTATAGTATGTATGTGTGGGTAGGAGTGGAGAATGAAGAATTAACTCCAGAGACCTCCAGGTGAAATATAAAATGACAGGGACATTAAGAAGATCTAAAATGCAGCAGAAGGGAATAATGAAATAATAGCTCTGAGTTCATTGGATAGAATTAGGAAGTTGACTTATGTGGCATATAATGTAGGAAACCTAGTTAAAAACACTCCAGGTTCACTTTAAAGGAAAGAATGGGGAACAAAAATGCCAAATGGGATTAGTATAATATTGATCACTATTACATTAGCAATAGGGCTGAAACAAGATTAAATAGAATTGAAGACTTTACATTATAGTAGAAAAAAAATAAGGAAAGTACAAGAAACTTTGAATTAAAATTAATAGAATTAAGTCACTAAAAGGAAGTACCCTAAGGCATGTCCAATAGTAACACAATGGTAACGGACTACTTTCAAAATTTCTATGTATGGCTTCTATCTACTGTAATGAAAACAGACCAACACAATGAACAAAAAGAAACTCCAAAAAAAAGAAAAGAAGTGAAAAAAAAAGGTTGCTGAAGCTGAATACATAAGTAAAGCTGAATAAGTCAAGCTCAAACTGTAAAGGAAGAAAAAAAAAGAAAAGGAAAGAAAAGGAAAAACATGAATTTATGCAATAACTGAAAATTTGTTTGTCTGATAACATTTTGCATATACAGCAAAGAGTACCTTGCCAAAATCATATGAAATCTAACTAACTCTCCCAGCCTGAGGATTTTTGGCTTACCTCATTTTAGATAGCTACAGAATAGATTTATCTCTAGCCCAGCTGCTTAGAATTTGTGTATAAATAAATGGGAGAAACAGTTCTAGGTTCACCTGACTTATTTTAGATAGCTACCTTAAGATACAGCAAACTGNTAATAGATGAGAAAAAAAAAAAATAGGCCAAAATAAGAATGCTGTGGAAATTACTCTTTATTTGTAAAAACTGGAAGACACAGAGAGGCTGCTGAATAAATTGCAAATTTTAAAAGTAGCTTGAAAAAATAAGTGAAAATAGGGAAAGACATAGAAATGGCTGCTGTATGGAGAACCTGTACAAAGATCTGAAGGAGGTCCCGGTGTTCATATCAGTGGCTTACAAAGGACAGATTTCCACAACAACCCGATAAACAAAGATTCAACAGTCTTTGGTGATTAATGGTCTAATATGTGACTTCTATGTCATTAACACCATAGGAAATGCTGACCTTCCTTTGCCTGTACCTGTACAAATGATGCAATAGTTCTCTCTCCAAGAAGTCTTGTGAGGATAGAAAGAATTGGATGAGATGCTCATCTACAGTACTTGTAGCTATGCATGTGGCAATCCATCTCTTAGTGAGGAGGAACATGTAAACTTGGGCTTTGTGCAGGGATGTTTTCCCTGTGTATTGGATGAAATGTTTACATCTATTCAAGTCAAAACAGAGGTTAAAATCTCTCAACTCTTATGAAAGACTCCAAACAAAAATCCCTGAGTTTGTCAATAGGCAAAAATGAGGGAGAAAAACATACAGTCTAGTTGCAAGGGGAGAACAATGCCACAGTTTTAATGCAGGGATGTACAGTCATTTAATCACAACCATAATTCTTAACATTAGGAAGCAGGTATCCCCCTAGCTGGGGTGGTATCCACAGCTATGTATATGCCGCTCATGCACTTCTTTTCCATTCAGCTTTAGGAGGAAATAGACCATCATTCCTGAAATGCCTGCAGTAGGCAATGGACATTTACATAACACAGTATTGTCTTATTTTGTCGTCTCTATAAAAGATTCTGTAACACTATGTGGTGGCCTTTATCACACTTTCACAAGTACTTCAGAGAGAGAAAAGGAGAAAATAGGTATGTTAACAGAAAAAAGAGGATAAAAGAACAATGAATATTACTGAAACAAAAATATAGTTTGAATATTAACATTTTATTCAGCTTTCTTTGTAACTTTGAAAAATATTAGTACCACAAAGCAGTCTGCAACATCTATCCGTTTATAGAGAAAGTAGCAAAAATGTGACTGCATGAATGACAAAACAGGTTTATATGATATCCAATAAAACACCCTATTTCTTTAGTGGCATTGGGACTTTATTTTTTATCTCATTGATAAACATATAAAGATTTGGGCGGCCACCTGGTCTAAAGCAGAACCCTTGAGTGTAAGGGAGTTTGTGTTGCAGTCTTATTCTTGTTCTTGCACTCTTGCATAAAACAAGATAGTTACCATTGTTGTCATAATTATTCATTTAATTTTTTAAGTTCAAAGTTTTTCTCTTTACTTATGACTGATTCTCAGTCTTGGTTAATAATGATGTTTTCCTCATCTTCTCCAAATTCCCTACTGTTAACGTTTTACTGCTTCTGTGGCTATGGCAGTAAGCGTCTCTTGACTTTGAAATTCTCCTGTTTCTCCTGCTTTGATTTGTGCAGGAAGAACTATCCAGCAAAGAAAACTCTTAATGTAATGTTGCCAACTTTGTGCAATCTATTTAAGCTAGGAATAATAATGATTCAGCACTACTTGAAGGCCGCCTTCCTCTTCCACCTCTTTGATTTCTGAATATATTGCAAAGCCTGATCTGTTTAAATGCATAGAGGGTGGGTTTTTTTCTAGCTAAATGAGTACACTTGATATGGTAACATTCAGACTAGCTGGCTCAGTAAAAAGCACTTTTAAAATAAAATTTGTATTTATTAACACCCCCAATATTTTAGCCTGATTTCCCTATTTACGCAGTAGTAAAACATAGTAAATGGGCAAAATACCAAGACAAATTGAGTAATATTACAGAGTGTCAGAAAAATACCACACCTGGGTGACTAACATAAACCAGAACAGGCAATGCAGATCAAAACTAAAGACAATATTCTAAGGTTGTGTTTCTTCATTCAGTATTCAAAGATATGTATCTGAATGCTCTTTTTTCACTGTTTAACTAGATCTTCTTTTACTTACCTTCGTTTGCCCTTTGTGGCTTCTTACCTTTGTGGCTTCAGCCAGTGTTAGAAACTTTAATGCTCTGCTTCACAGCAGTAACAACACATCCATCTTCATTAGAAATTGCTCTTCTCCCTGTCCGTTCATAAGGCCTTTCACTCACTTCTGTATAGGTTGGTGACATAAAGAGAAAATTAGAAGGAAATAGGAGAAAAAATGTTCAAGTGATTTTGACTGCAGAGATTTTAAAAGCATCACTTTGACTGTGTGGGACAAGTCTGTAGAAGAAAAACGAGTGTAACAAAAAACTGGGGGAGGTATTAGCTTTTGGGGGAGCAGAAGGGTTTTGTTTTCTTCCTGCACTCCATTTTCTTATGTTTTTCTTTTTTTCTTTTCTCATTTGTCATCAAGAAAGGATAAGCAATTATGGAAAATCAGCACCTGAAGAAACATCTCCAAAACAAATAGGTACTTCTGTTTCATTTTGTTGTGATTTGCAGAAAAAAAAAAAAACAAAAACAAAAACAAAAACCAAAACTATTGCAAAAGATATTTTTTGGTAGGTAAAATTTAAACTGAAAAGCTGGCTAACTATCTCTAATATACCTTTACTTTGGCAAGTTATTGTGTACATATTGTGTAAATCTTTACTGAGAGTGTATAGTAATTACTGTTCACTTAAGTTATGGACCCATGTGATTCTTTTTAAGTTTGTATTTGTGGAATTTTGCATTTTTAATGATCCTTACTTCTTTTACAACTCTGGATGTGACCAACCTGGTAACAGACAGATTAGCTCATCAGAAAAAAATGTTTTAAATGGTATTGATTTGAGCCCTTGCAGTGTCTTTTAGAGTGAAGGAATAATTACGTCCTGTTCTTCCAGAAATCATTATGTGTAATTCCAGATGCTTTCTTTTCTGAAAATGTGAAGTAGCAAAGACTTACTAACTATGCAAGTACTTTTCTCTTCCCTGTGTATAGAGGATAAATTTGAGTCCCTAGACTCAGAAGTAAAATAGGCTCTGGAAAAAACCACAGTGTCCCTCATCAAATAATATACAGTATCTAGAAAAGTTAACTGCAAAGTACTAAGTATATAATGCAAAAAGAGGAAACATCGACTCCCTTCCTGAAGATTCATGCAGAGTTGTCTCACAGAAGAGATGGAAATAACTCTTCAGATAAAACCAAAAACATTTTAATTTGGTTATATTTAAATTGTAATGATGCATTTACACATTCCATATCTCCTAGACAGCAGTTCCCAGCATGAACACTTTTCTATCCCATCCAAAAGAAAATACTATATTTTTAGCCCAGAAGTTAAATAAATGGGTGGTAACAGGGCACGGAGATAATACAAGTCAACAGTGTTTATTGTTTATTTATTGAATTGACATATTTGACCAACAAATCAAGATCTCCTGAAGTGAGACAGTAATGCAAAATATAGTAGCATGAACAGCAGGAATTCCTAAATTGCCAGCTCCAAAAGGTTAATTGCAGGCAACAAATAGTGATAGACATCCAGGTGACTTTGGAAAACTATTTATATGATACTAAAATACATAATAAACATTTTGAACTATTACAATAAATGTGCCGTGCGCTGACGTATGTTAAGATAAGGTTAGATATATGAGTTTCATATGCAAACAGCATTAAAGATTTTAGAAATGTAGATGTGGATTTTTTAAAAATAATAATAAAAATTTATTAGAAAAGACTTTTTTATGTTACAGAAAATAAATTAAAATAAAGTATTAAAAGTGAAAACAAGCTTTATGTTTTCCCCTTATTAGAAAACAAAACCACACTGTCTTCTTCATAGCAACACCTATAGGCAGAACACATGAATATGCTTTTAGTGAACTGTGTAAAATTAAAATTGCACTTTTCTCTGTGTAAATTGTGTTCCTTCCTGCAATAAATCATCAGCACAGTGCCAATTTAATTTCCTTTCCAAGTACATCCTAATGGGAAAATTGAAGACTAAAAAGAATGGTCTGAGGGTTCCCCCCACCTCACTTCACATATCGGTTGAGTGCACATTTACAAAACAAAAGCTACAGACAGCTCAATTATACACTTAAGAGGCAGCAGGTAGGAGGTGCAAATACAATGAACCACACTCTGCCTCCAGGTTACCTAGTTCCCTCATAGGGGAATGGCTACAAATCTGGAAAATGGTGTACCAGCAGGTAGATATTTCTTCCGGTGAGGTTTTGGGAGGTGAGGGAGCAGCCTCTTTGCATGGGTTTGTTACAGGTTCCCAACATACCTGGCTGCAGCCCATTCACAGTACTAAACAAGAATCCTAGTAAATCATGAATTTTGCAATGCATAATACAAATCAACTTAGAGATGGATTTAATTGCACACTCATTTCAAGCCAAATAATCTCTGCATTAAATAATTAATGAATCAAGCCATTTAAATAGAATGAAATCACATCATTAAATAGTAACTTCTGTATTTAATTTAATAGAGTATTCTGACAAAACCAATTGAAAATAAATATATATCACTCACCTTTGCCGTCCGAATTACTTTCTCAGAGTTAATTTAGTTATATGTTCATGAATTCTCCATAATTTCCCTCATCATTTTTTTTTTTAACTTTACAAATGATTTAACATTACAAAGAAAGAGGTTGATGAACCAATACAAGAAATCAGGTAGTTGGGTCCAGATGATTTACTACTAAGTGCTTATAAAGTGTTGGAAGAAGTAAAGATGAACTGTAGTGGTTCCCAAAGCAAAAATAACTTTTATGAAGGTGAACATGAGTCATAGAATTTGGAAGAGAAGCAAACAGAGTTATGTGCCCCCACCTACTGCAAGTAATTTAACCAATTTTCAACACTTAATACAACATTTCTGCAAGTGTATTTTTAGAGGATTTTCTCCTGAGACACCTGTCTAAGATTTCCCTGTTGCAAAGCTGAACTAGAATCGTTAAGCCACTGTAACATTCTTCTTATAGAAAATGTGTCAGGAAAGGAACATTTAACCTTTAAGGAAAACCTGCCTTTACAAGAGCATAAGGATTTCTTACAGGAGTATATGAGGTACCGTGACAGTGGACCAAGAAAGGCAAAGTGAGCAACCTTATCTTCCTTTACACCTAGATAACAGGTTAACTGTTGTAAACTAAACAGAAGACTCAATCACTAAATTCTAGTAAAAGAATACTTATCCAAAATAAACTGAATATAGGTCACACACTGTGGCTTATTATCCTGGAGTATATAATTCAAGCCCAAGAAAAGAGATGAAGCAGCAACAGATGGTGGAGTGAGTTCAATCCTGTTATACACACAAGCATCAAAAGCTGTGAAGAGTCCATTGCTGTTGAAAACGGGAACAGTCCTTGCACTGGTTAATATCAGAGTGAAAATAGTCAGGGTTGTGTGGGAAGAAAGAGTCTATTGAAATAGCATTTGGAATACAAGAATGCCTAGCCCGAAAGAAACGAGGAAACACTTCAAGGCCTTTGGCCCTGCTTCTAATTTCCTTATAACATTTCAGCTCATATATCAAATTACAACCAAATACTGAAAGAGGAGATGGAATATTACACAGATTTTCTCAGCTATTTTACTAGTCTTCTTTTATAGCAAAATAATTTCACCAGGTATTTCACTAGCCCTCCTACATAGTCATTCTTTTTTTTTTTTTTTTNTTTTTTTCTAAATGAGAAGTTATTAAATAGGAAACTGTAAGTGGAATCATACTGTTCTTCTGCATTAGCTGACAAGGACTATGACAGAGATGTCATGAGATCAGTATATATGGGCCAAATGAGCAGATTACTTTTGTGCTTCTTGCTCTCTTTTGGGGAGAAGAGTCCACATGTCTGTCTGGGCTAGAAACTGTTGTGATAAATAGAATTTATTTGGTAAAATATTTGACAAACTGTTATGGATGAGACAGAATAAAGTACAACCTCTAGCAGGTCTGGATATTGGGGTTTATTTAAGAACCAAAAGACTTTTCTTGTAAAATTTCAGAGATCTTTCTTCCATCATGAAAGAAATAACGTGACTGTTGGTATGATAATGACTTCTCTGTATGTGATTGCATAAGTAACAAAGTACCAAATGGGGAAACAATGTGCTTTCCTTACTAATTCTTGCTCACCAATCCTCTTTATGTTCATTGCTATTTCCTCATTGCATCCACCACCTGCTGCCAAGAGAGTTTTCTTTTAGTCTACTAGGCTATATAAAGTTATACAACTGTTCGCTTTTTTGATTGCTTTCTTTGCACACTATTGAAGGGAATGAAAGTATTGTTCTGATGAATAATTTTGTTAATCAGTTTGCTTTTCTGTTATTTAGATTACTTAATAGTAAAGAAAGGGAAGGAAATTGCATCTACCTCTTTCTATGCACTCTTGCCTTAAAATCTTCAGAATATGCCAGAATCAATGATATCTACATACCTTTTTTCTTTCCTTTTTTTTTTTTTTTTTAACTAAACCAGGCTACTTTTATTTAGCAAAGAAATGTTTAATGATTTTACTGAAGAGGACTTCTATATCATTTACCAGAAGGGAAGGAAATACATTGAAAGAGCATTAAGGTTCTGTCAGAAAACAGAAGCACGGAAAGCTATTGTTGACAGGTGAAACGTGCCATGTATCTGATGGTTCTTGGATATAATAGAGAAACAATATGATTATAATCAAGAGGGGATTTCAAAGAAATCTGCTATTGCAATGTGTGAGGTATTTATAGCATTATTTTCTGTTATTCAGATTTAGCATTCATAGTTACAGAGAGTCATAGAAAGCTAAAAGTTTTCTGCCTAAGCATTGTTGAGGTTTTGTGGTCTCAATCTACAGTGCAGAAACAGGCTTTTATAATTTTCGAATATGCATCCAAGTTTTTCCTTGTTTTTCTGTAGCAAATCTTAATGTTTGAATGGTTTGGCTCAAAAAATGCAAGAGGTACTTTATAATAATATAAAGTGTGCTTCTATTTCATACTAACTATTGTGAATTCCTTGCATCAGGAATGAATGCACAACACAAAATTTAAAATTAAAACCCAACACCTTTATCATATTCCTGTATACCATAATGAACTGTCTCTTAGAAGAAAAAAAAATATGTCCTTCTAACCATTTCAGTGACACAGACATGAATTCAGAAAAATAGTAGATATAAAACTGCTATATGTTTTAGCCCAAGTCTATCACAATGCTGATGAAATCCATTTTATATATACTTACATATTTTTTTAATTCAATATTTCTTTTTAATTTTTTCCTTATTCTTGAAGTAAACCTTCTTGAGTCACATATGTGTGTTACATATTCTCTGTAAATAGAGAACAGTTTTCTCTGTTTAGTCATCAGTTAAGCATTCATTAACATTACAGACATGACAAAATGTTGTCCTGAGAAGAACTTTGAAGAGAGCTGATTCTTCACCAGATAAACTAACTCAAAAGAACCAGTTTTGAAACATACCAAAGAATTGTTAGTGTAGTTTTTCTCATTAAAGAAAGATGGTATTTCAAGTGGTTTTCTACTTTAAGCATATTATAAAAAAGCAAAGCCATGCAAATTATGTAGTCTATATCTGTAATTGACATACATTTGTAACGCATCTTCCCTGAAGTCACTCTTGTGAATGGAGTGCAATAACACCTGAACTAGATTTAAAATGGTAGCAATACAGATGTTCAGGACATTATCTTTAGAAAGAAACAAGTGCTAAATCCCCTTCTACTTTAATCACAAGTGCATTGGGATTCCTTAAGCAGAGAGTTCGATGTTCAGATATCTCCACTAGTTTATCTGTTTTCATTTTCTTAAATACAAAGATAACACCTCTAGATTTGGAAATCCCTGAGCTATGAACCCTTGGAGGCTGTGACATTAGAATGGAGGAATATTTCTATGAGCTTCCTCTATTTTGCTTTTCCCTAGACATATGCTATCAGCCTCTGCTGCAGACACGGGCCTAAATGGATTTTTAGTTTGATTTAGCATGGCCATTCTTGCATTTTTTTTTCTTCCTGCTTGTTCATAAACCCCCTGGCACTCCACCTGGGGATCCTCACTTCTGGTTTTAAACTATTTAAGAAACAACTTGGAGTAGCTGTCTCTGGAGTCTGGACAGGTAGAAACTCGCCTTGTGGCACAAAGTTAAATCTGTTTTTCTTGTCAGGAAAGATATCCCCAATACAATGATGAGGGCAGAGAGTGAGTTTGTAGACTTAGGTCTTATTTTTAAGGACCTAAATTATCCAGCAATCACTGCTTAAGTTTCTCTGTTTTTCACTAGATGACAGACAACTCCACATTAAATCTACAGTTTTGTTCATTACAGTGTGTCTCAGGATTTGGCAGTTTATGCAAGTTCATATAGTCAATGATACCAAAAGATGTTACCATTTTTACCTTGTTTGCATTGTCTTTTGATAGTGTGACATTCACTCTCTTCAAATATGTGAACTATGAACCTGTCTTACCATTGTGCTACTTCAGCTTATACCAGTGAAAATCAAGTTTGATACTTATAACGTACTTGGAAAGTGCCTTCCTTTTTACTGGCTTCCTATGTATCATCTTTTCATGAGTATCACAGAACTCTTATTTTCCAAAACCTATGAATTGCTTTTTGTATCTTTTGCATTATTTCTAGCTCAGTTTTGTTTTTCTTCTCCAGCTATTCATAGTTTCACAGCTCAAGGACAGCCTGAAAGCAAAACATATATTTCTGATCTCACATTAGCCAAATTCATACGTGGAAAGTAGTGTAAATTAGAGGGGAGGAAAAAGTGACATAAATTTTCAGCTTGCCAGTCAATCTTTTATTTATTTCTGTAATACCATATGAGAGTGGCGTATGATGTATTTGAGTATGAAACATTTCTGATCTCAGAATGAGGCATGTAATTCCTTAGTGTTTGCTGCTTCAGTAGTAGCACTGTAGTTATGTGTAGTTGGCAATTTCCCGCCAATCAAAACTTCTAGTTTGTTTGTCTGTTTCTAGAAACACATCAATTTTGACAAGAAATGCTACTGGAAAAGAGTTTTCGATACTAGGCTGAAATTTCTGGTAGTATCTGTAAAAAGGAGTATTCCTGGAGGATGGTGGTTCTCCATCCCTATTTTTCTTTTCTTGTCTTGGTTTGTTTTTTTGGTAGATTTTTGCTCATTTTGAGAAATGGGTCACTGAAATATTAAAAATAACATTTTGTGATATCCTATCATGATCTAGAATTGCCAGTATTCTCTTATGTTTCATGGGATGTGAAAACTAATTCTTAGGAAGCTACCAAATTCCAGTTACAGAATTGGCTATTGTTGGGACAAGGTTCTGTAAAGAATGGCACAAGAAGCCTCAAAGACTGAAGGTAACCTTTTTCTCCAAAATTTTAACACGAAAGTAATTACAGTATAATTAGTTAAATAAATTAATGGATGCATAATTATTGTTACATCTAAAGTTGGCTTACAGTAAATGTTTTTGGTTAAAAACAAAAAAAAAGGAAACATTCAACTAATTTAACTTGAGAGAATTTGGGTGGAAATGCACTAATGAGCACTGGTATTCCTCAATACCTTGAAAAATCATGATTTTATTGTTTTGTTGCTTGTCCTAAGGTAGGGAATTAGGTGAAACCACCAAAGTACATTCCCAATAAATGTCTTCTGTGGTCTTGCATCACACTCCAGTGTGAAAAAAGCCCAGCTGTTTTTTTGTTTGCTCCCCCACATATGTATTTCTCTTGATTGTTCCTTATGTTTGCTGATTAAAAGATAACATGGCAGAACATGTGATCAGGAAGTAAAGAGAAAATGATTAATTTAGAAAAACGCAGGTCTAACCTATTCAGCTGTACCTGTAATGACTATCTTTAGCGATATTAAATCTCAGTCTTTGTATTACTCATGTAATTTTAAAACAAAATAACTACAGTATTTTGAACACAATTGCACAAAGAGTGTGAGAAACACCAGCTTGAATTGCAAAGTATTTGTTGCAAACACATGTACCAGATTAGAGTCACAACCCAGTATTTATCATTTAAAAATACAGTTTTAAAAGGCAATCATCACTCTGAAAAGCATATATACTTCAGCAGTAAATTTAGACCCCAAATACATAAAGACACTTAAGCATTCAAACACTGCGAAGTTATTTTAATCTGTTCAGCAAGAACTACTCAAGTGTTTAAAATTATTCATGTGTTTAACTATCCTGTTGAATTGGAGCGTACACGATAAATATGAAATACCAATAATGTGGTTTAGTAATGGTATAGAACTTGCAGAAGATCGCTAGACATTTTTAACCCTAAAGCCAGCTATATGGTTTTTACCATGTCAAATAAAAAATAACTGGATTTCAAAATTTATTTGTAACATACTCTAACAGTATCAGAAAACAAGTATCGTATATCCAGGGTCCTTTAAGGTCACAAAGCTATTTTGAGAAATGTCACAAGAAGCTCAGAATGTAACTGATCCAGAAGGTAATTTGAGTGCTACTCACTGGTTTCTGCTCTGTGTACATGGACATTCAGTGAGGGCAAAATTGAAAGATGCTTGAATACTAATATTTGTAGAAATATTATCATGAAAGTTGTCTTCTGGGAATGATATATGTAAAGGACTATTTCAGTAAAATGGCAGAAAACAATAACATCTCATTCACTTTTATGGTTACCTTCATGAGGAGAAAGACAAAGAGAAGACAAGTTGAAGATAACTTTATCAGATGTCCTGAAAAATAGGACAGTATTTTTATTTGAATTGTCTCTAGTGATGGTGGATTTTCATCTGGCTAAAGTCCTGCATTGCAAATATGAGAGATGCTTTAGAGAAATGCTAGGCAGACAGATCAAGGTGACTTGTGAAGTCTCCAAGAAATCGGGTGATTTGTGACAGGAGATTTAAAGCTGATGTGATTGATTTAAAAATAGTTGAGATGGTAGATTTAAAACCGATGTGAATGATTTATAAATAATTAGGAGGATGGTCATAATGATCCATGGGACTGGTGTGATCAGAAGACTGTAGCTATCAGCCTTAATTTTGCTTCTCCATACATTTTGTATTAGGGTAAAACCTATACACATTTGAAGGATTTGCATCCTTATGTCTTCAGAGCACTGTCCAAATATATATAAAGACTTATAATCAGCTACATTATATTATTTTTAAATGGTTTATTTTGTAGTCAGTTGCAGGGTAAAGTCAGATTTTGCCTATGCACACAGCTGTCATTGCTTCAAATGGAAATTCCATCCTAATTGCAAAATCAGGCCTTTCAATCCTTACAGGAAAATCATTTAGAATCTGCAATTATATTTTCACCCAAATATCTATGTTGAAAGGACTATGATACAATATTATTCACAAACCAGCTTTTGAAAAAGTTCTTGTTGGTTTCAGTCTCCGTGGGGATTTTTGCAGTACACACAAATCCTTCTTTCCCACACCGTGGCTAAAAAACTGACTTAAATTTAAAATAACTTAGACTAATCTAAATTCTAATAACTTCAGCCTCTTGTGTTTTCTGATTCCATGTACTACCATAGCAACAAGTAATTCTTCTTTTATGAGGCAGAAAAATGATTTCACTCAAGTGGTAGTGTATATATAAGTGCCTGGCAGTAAGTACATTTGTGCAAATGACCACACACATTATCTCCCCAACAGGCATTGTTCATTACCAGCTGAACAGAAACACTGCAATTGATATTTTGCTTTTCTGTCTTTCTATAAATGATTTCTAAATGACACCACTGTGCAGTGGCCTACCTCTGCTGCTGACCACCCTCAGTGGCTGCAAGTCACAGTATAGCAGTCCCAGGACTGAAGCAGGTCATGTGTTAAATCTTTTCCCTGGTGTATCTGCCAACAGTGTGGTGGAGAGGTGGGTGTGTTGCACTGCCATGCTGTGTGTTGTGTGTGATTACTCCCTGCTGCTCCAGTACGGCTGTGTATACCAACACCATCAGAGAAACCATGGGAGTGTAATGCATAGCAAAGCCCATAATACTTGCAAAGTAATGCAGCACTGAAATAATGGCTCACAGTTATGACAGTGATTCACTTCCTGTCTTAAAGGTGATATTATTTGTGTCAACATCAATGAAATCAAGCAAATGTGCATGAAGCAAAGCATATGAAATCATTATTATGTAGCGGTCAGAGAAATTCAGCTCCCTCACTGTGTCTTGTTCTGGCTGTGTTGTAATGTAGAAGTGTGCCTAATTTAAAGCCATCTGACAAATCAAGGCTGCCACAGTAGTGCTATGTTCTTTCTACCAGAAAAAGATGTTGTGCGACATAACTCAAGGCACTTGTGTCTGCTTCAGTTCTACCAAGCTCCTTCCCCGATGTCTTCTGTAGTGAGAGTGAATAGTGACCTCCTTATATCAGCAAAGATTGCCAATGTTAAGGATTCCCCTCTCAATGTCCCTCTCAGACTAGCATCCTTCCTGTTAGTTAAAGCTCTTGGAGACTGGGGGAGACAGTGACACTCTTCACTAATTAGCTACTTCAGCTGATGATGGGCAGTACAATACATGAAAAAAATGTTTTTCAATCACTGTACTATGCAATAGTCATAATAGTGAAACATTTGGGGGTGGAACTGCACAACAAAATTGTCTCCTTTCTAAATGTTTCAAATATTTGAAAGCATAAAGGTTTCAAAGATCTTCCCCTTTGCAGCAGGTCTACTCTAAGGCTTTGTACCATGGCCAAAACCTGTTTCCTTGTACGGCAAACTGCAGAGTGTGAGCTTAAAGCTATTTCTTTAGTCATTGCCAAAAACATGGTTGAATTTATTTTGCGTCCTGTGCCAGGGACATCAATACTGTCACATTCTAATGGGAAAAAAAAAGAAAATTATTTCTTCAAAACTGACCTTTTTCTGTTCAGAAAAGTCAAAAGCATTTTCACTAGAATGTTTTGTCTAGTTCTGTTTTCCAGTACTATATTTGTGTTTATAAAACATGATTTTAAAGTGTATGATAGTATTGTCTTTATATTAGCAGGTTTGAATTTTAATTCTCTAGGCTTGTCAAGGGGGCTGATTTAGTTTTTAATTTCCTACAGTTCTGTGGGAGTGAGTCTCATTAAATGGAATAGCTATTCTGCATGCAAATCAGAGAAAACAGATCTGTTAGTTTTGGTGGACTGTTCTAGCTTAGCTTAAGTTGAATATACAACCATGCTTGCTAAACACTATTGTCCATGCCCTTACATGGTAAATGTTCATTTTGCATGCATTGTGTTGCATTTTTTTCTGAAATGTCACCTGATCCCATCTGTCATTATGACCAAATTATAACATGCCTGTCACTCTCTGCTTGTTTTTGCACAGGAATAATATAAATAATTCCCATCTGGTATCTGTGAGCTAAAAACCTAAGCTCTTAAAATGCCTCTCATCTTGGCATCTCAGAAGATCTTGGCCAACCTTCAGTAATATCAGGGAATATTACTTGCCAGAATAAGTTTTTTTCCTTCACAGTTTTGGTATCCTTTAAAAATGAGATCTCTTTCAACCAAACCTGCATTGTATCATAATGAATATGCAAATACAGAGAGGGTGTTCTTCCCCAGAATTCAACCTGAAGGAGATTGTCAGCTGCAAGAACAGTGGTGTAGGTAAGTTTGCCTCAATAAATCATTTATATTCCAAAGCTAGGCAGTTTGGAAGGACCTTTGCATTTATCAATGAAAAGGGATATCAGTCACCTAGCCTGATCAGAGGTAAGGCTTGCGTTTTGCTCAGTATACCACCCTGTTCCTTGTGTGTACACTCCTAAGTGAAAAGGTACAGCCATACATCTGCAGCTGCTGTACGATCAAAGTTCTCCCATTTGAAGAGGTTCTGAAAAGCATCATCTTCCTGAGGGTTTGATGCATTCATTTTATGGAACTGCTCTTACTTAGAGATCGTGTCAAATAACATTAAAAAAACACCCAAAAAGCAAGTAGAAGAAAACTGAAATGTCTTGAGATTAATTTCCCTCATGATATCTTATTGCCTTTTCCACAATTACAGTGATCAAGTTGCCTCCAGTCTGCAAGTGAAGGATGCATTTTCTTTTACTATTGTTGAAGTCATTTTGGGAGGCCTTTATAATTACAATACAAAATGACTGATCTGTGTCACAGCTCCTGAAACCTTGAGACTTGGTGGGATTTGCTGTGTTGTAATATTCAGGGTACTATTTCATGATCCTGCACTCGATAAACTGTCAATCATTGTGAGTAATATATAATTATGTATTGCTTAAGAGAAAAAAAAAATATGTTTTTCAACCTCAAGGTAACCTAAACTACTTAAAAGTAATTGCTAGGGGAACGACATTTTGAGTAGAGATGCTGTCTCAGATGCAAACACTTCATCTGTAAAATAAATAAAATATAACAATAAAAACAAAGCAAAGGCAAAACTACATACCATGGTTCTGCCTGACAAAGATACACAAATATTGCATAATTAAAAATCCATAATTAATAAGAGGCTGTGTCATGTCATAATTCTGGAGCCTGTACTTCAAATCTGATGACACATCTGATAGAAACTTTGGGGGCCTTAGCTGCAAATCATCTTTAAATATCACAAAAGAACATGTTTAATATCACTACAAGCAGAGTGTCATGAGATGAACAAAGAGAAACAGAGTGCATTTATCACTTTCCCCATAGGAACAAGAATAAGGTAGGAAGTTGACATTGCACTGCTTTTATATTGTAGATGATACAACTCTTTCTGTCACTCTAGTGGTGGAAATGAGACATGAATTATTCCAGTAAAATGTCTGTGTAAAGCTGGGATGTGGTTTTTGTGTAGTTGTATGTTTCCTGCTCTGACAGTTGCCCTGACTCTGCCACAGGAGGCATTTTGTTATGAGCCAGAGCTGAGCAGGAGTTTCAGGAGACAGCAGTGCCCAATATCTCATCTCTCCTGTGCCAATATTGCTGCCCACAGAAGTCTATTTAAGTCATAAAAGTTCAAGGAAGCCCTGAGGGTGTTGAAAAAGAGGTTTAAGGATGTTTTCCTCAGAGCTGGAGCTGGCTGTGGAAAGCTTAATTGTGCTTACCTTCAGTCTAAACAAAGTGTTGAAAAGCAATGAAAGAGTACTTAGGTTTGATTTTATAATATGAAGAACCATGTTAGGCAGAACACAACTTTTGGATGAGGCATTTCCAGTTGGTCATTTTGGGTACCATTTGTCTCACTCAATTTTAATTGGCTAAAGTACAGGCATAAATCAACTGAGGCTCGTTCCATAGACTGTAGAGCGAGCAAAGCCCACTGTGAGGGTGCTGTTTATTTGAACAATGTAGAGCTCTGCATCAGGATGAGATGAAGTTTGCTCTAGACACCACTGACTGGGTTTCAGTGCTGCAAAGGGACCTTGGGTGACTTGATAAAATGCAGAGAACTGCAACACAGATATCTTCATTTGATAAGATGAATGGGACTCTCAGCATCTGGTTATCATAAAGGTGGAGGCAGAGGGGGGCTGGAGTGATCTTTGATTTACTCCAAGAGCTTTTTACAGTTGTATTGTGTCACTTTCTGTAATAGCTCTATACTTTCCCTCCCCATGGAAGGCTAATTTACCCCATTCTGTTTCACTGTGAGTGCAAGGTTCTGGACCCTTGCTTTGCTCTCATTATGCTTGCTTGGCTTTCAGCCTGTCATGCTTACCAGCGTCATATTTCCAGCTCTTGAAGATCTGCCCTCAGTCATTTTTTCTGTTTGTTCTGTTGTTCTGTTGTTCACCTTCTCATAGCACAGATCTACTGTGGAGTATAAATCCATTTCTACAATAATAAGTTGACCCTGTAACATGTGACCTATTAGACTTGCAGGTATGATTAGGTATTCAGAATAAACTACACTTCCAATCTCTGTCTTCCAGGAATCAAGGTCCACAAAATTTTCTCACTTAAGAGTTAAGCTCTTTTCTCATTGTCTGTAAGCCACCACTTACAAAAAGAAATTCTAACTTGGATGAATGTCCTGACTCACAGATAGTGAGCCTAGACATAAAAGAGTGAATCCTACAGGGTACACTCTTTTCGAGGCAAAATTAATATATTCAGC
This sequence comes from Rhinoptilus africanus, assembly GCA_013400135.1. NCBI lineage: Eukaryota > Metazoa > Chordata > Aves > Charadriiformes > Glareolidae > Rhinoptilus > Rhinoptilus africanus. Next base: position 40,306 of record VXBO01012000.1, read on the forward strand.
TGGTGCTGAGCTGTGCCAAAGAAGTCATCCTCATGTTCAATTCAACATGCCATTTAGGGAAAGAAATAAGCATCTTGCAAGGTGTGGACCATGTCCTTTTTATCTAATATTTTTCTTTCCTCCATTAGCTGGGAAAAGAATGGCTCTTGGAACCTGCTGATAGGAATAGAGGGGTAAATGTGTTGCTTGAACTTAGCCATAGATAAACTGGGTTTGTGAGTAAAATTTCACATTTTTTTCTATTGCATTGCCCAGAAAGATACAAACTCCTCAGTGTTTTGCCTGAAAAAAGAAACTTTATTATTTTAAAAATTAATTATAACCTTTTCTATTTTATAAGGTTGTGTTTTGGTTGGTTGGTTGGTTGGATTTTATTGGAGCAATCTATTAGGGAAAGTAAAAAAAATAATTATACCATACGAGTTAATACCAACCCCGCGAAATCTGGAACTCCACATGTGCCAACACTTTGTTGGATTTTATACACGCTAGGTTTCCTTGCTTTCCTTTCTCTCACTTTCTTCTTCCTTTCCCTGCTTCAGTTCTACTTGAATTAACTTGAATTATCCTTATGAGAAGGGAGTGGTGATAAAGTAAGAATTGTGTACTGTGTTTGAAGGCTATGAAAACCACAGTCAAAATATTCTTCCTGGCTGAAAGCTATTATGAGTTTACCACCTTTTCTTTTATAGAGAAGAATTTGTGAACTATTCCTCTTTTTCATCACACAAACCCACAGCTGATGTCAACAGAAAGGAATTGGCCTCTTTAGTCATCGAGTCTTTGGTGGATAATTCAGATAAATAATTCTGAAATCTGAAGTCACTCAAGCTATTCACCTGCCTATAGTTTTCCTTTTAATTTGGGAAATGGGGCTGCATATCTCAGTTTAAAGGCGTTACATCCATTCTGCTATTATGGATCAGAGAGAGCTTTTAGAAAACAGTGAATACAGAAGCATACTGGAGTTTGTGGCATATTAATGAATACGTGTTCCTTTTCTCCACTGAACTTCTGTTTTCAAACTTACAGCTTTTTGAAATAATGTGAAAAACTCTGCTACTGCCCTGAAAATTCCACACTGTGTGTACTCAAATACAGCTTCACTTCCTTCCATTTTTGCCCAACAGACTTGTCCACTCTTCTCCTTCTGTCTTTCTTTCATAAAAATATTGTAACCAAGAACTAAAATACTATTTTATATCATATTTTTAATTACATATCCTAAAAAACAAGATACTTTAATTTACCTTTTTTTTTCCCCTTGTGGTTTGACTATCAAATCACTAGAAAGAAAACTGAGAACTTTTTGATAACATTAGAACTCTTTCTGAAATGCAGAAAAACATCCCCAATGTTTACCAAAAATCCTCTTATGACTCTAAGTGGTAACCAGCTTCCACTGATGGGTTTTAAACTGGTTCTTGCTCACTCTTCTTGGAGATGGCCATCAGCCCACACTGCTCTAAGTAGAACTCTCTGAGATGGCTTATTTAATGATGAATCCCTGGAAGCAGAATGGAAGTTTTGATATTGGTTTATAATGTTGCCTAGAAGGGTTAGCAGTAATTGACAGCTGTGCAGATACAAAATGGGAAAGAAGTGGCCTGAGACAATCTAGCCAAGAAAGAAGATGCTATTCCTCAGTATAATTAAATTTATATGAAATAGGAAAAGAATAATTCCCTGGAAGTACTTCACAATTACTCCTCTTGAAGTCTCTGTGTTTGGAAAGGGATTTTGAAAAGAAAGCAAGCAGGTAGGGGAAAAGAAAAGAAGAAAGCAATGAAAATTGGGAAGAAAAGGGAGGAAGAAGACAAGATGCACATTTGGAAGTGAATAATAATTTTCCATTGAGTAAAAAGAGGCTAATATTTTATGAGCAGGGTGATGACTAATGACGAACAGAGAGTAAGCAGGGATTATAGTGTCTTTCTTGCAGCCTGGGGAAACACCTGTTTTCTCTCCATCAAACACATGCTTTTTGCAAGCCACCAGACTTTCAGCATTCCTGTATTCCTGGGTTACAGATTCTGCCTTGGTCCTCCTCAGCCATTCACCAAAATGATCATTCCTGGCAAAGGTGAGCTCTTTTCATGATCCCTTTGCTCACTCTGTAGGACCAGTGGCAGCACTTCTGTGAGCATGATGTAGCAGTGGCTCACCAATGGCTCGTGTGGCTGTCACCCACACTGATTGTGACAGAGCCAAGGAATTAAAGTAACCCCAAACAGAGTTCCTCAAATTTGCAAGTCACACCTGGTGGTTTACTGGCCCAAAAGCCATCCAGAAACTGAGACCCTGTAAGCCCTGGTTGTTGCCCACTGATGAGTCATTCCCGCAGCTCCCGCTTCTGTCAGCTCACAGAAAGGACTGTGTGTTAGCTACATGAAGATTTCAGCCTGTGGGGTAATCTTATAAATTTTTAGTAAGGTGAAGGAAGCAGTAAAAATAGCAAAAGAGTCCCTCCAATATCCTACACTTTTATATTTATCTGAATCAGCATTTCCCATGCACACATATGACACATTCTGTAATGCTAACAAGCACTTAAATACACCACAAAACAGACAATAAACATTAACACAGTCCTGTTTATAGTTGCCTTAAAATATAACATAAAACTAGAATTAATTCTGCTACAGTTCCATTTTTTCTTTAAAGATTGGTTAATAGGTTGCAGTAAAAAACAAACAAACAAACAAACAACACAGTGTTCTGGTGTTTGCTGATATAACAGCTACAGTCAGCTGAAAAGTTCTGGTTTTCCTCTCCTACAATTAAAGGCAAAATAAAATGAAATCTGAAAAAAAAAAAATCATCAATCTCTCAGATTAAACCAACACTCACATGTCAAAGGCAAAGCACTTAAAATTTATTTAGGATAAGCAGAAACTCTGCTGTGAGGCTATGACTGTCTCCAGGGGAAGAAGAAGCAACAAATATTTTAAAAAGTCAGTTAGCACATTACTTCACCTGTAAGAACCTTATTATGATTACATTAAAGATTGCTTGAGTCTTCTCTTATGTCAATCAAAGGTCAACCCAAAGCAAGTTTTCTTCTTGCTTCAAACTAAGTTTCAGTGGCTTGCCTGACTGATCAGCCTAAAGAGATCTCTACTTTCAGGCCAGAAAAAAACCCCAATATTCACTATTTTGTAATTACAAACTATTTCAGAACATCAGCATTTAAGGATAGTCATAGAGAAGGAAGGAAGGAAGCAGGGTATCAGGGGAGACTTCTTGTAGCACATGCAAGGAAAATATACAAAATGAACTCTTTAAAAGAAGACAATGAAGAGCAACAATCAATTTAGGAGTCATCTTTTAGGAATGGTTAAGGAAACATTAATATAGGAATTACAAACCAGAAAGCTAAGTTTAAAGAAAGGGAATTATAATTTGCATAGCATGAAAAACAAATATTTTTTCACCAGCACAGAATTCATAATATCATGTTTTCTTTCATATCAAAAATCAATTCTCTCATTACTCAAAGGGGAATTGTATTTTAAAATTATCTCCATATCTCTTCAATCTTGTCTTTTGGGAAAATTGTTGACTGAGAGATCCAAAGTCAGATGCCTAGCCACACTGCAGTTAATTAAATGTGTTCATTGTTGTTAACAATGTTATTCTTCCATTTACCCTTGTTCCATGGAAAAAATCAACTTTGCACTAGTAGATTATTTTGTTCTGTACAAAATGAGACAGAACTCAAGGGACAGAGTAAGGCAGAATCGTCATCTTTAAAGCGCTGGATGATATAGAAACCATCTCATGCTAAATTATATTGCATCAGAAATCCATTATATAGATTTGTGTGTTAGCACATATTCCTACAGAAGTCAGTAAATACCAAGTACTCAGCACTTCTCAGTAAATGCTCAGCAAGTTTGAAGATTAAGCCCACAAGAGTATAGTACAAGTCCAGGTAACATTTGAGGCATTAGATATTGTAGTTGAATCCCTAATTGATGGGATTTTCCTTGTTCCAGGTAGCTATTGGTATTGGTTGCTTTTCTGATGACTACAGTCTTTCCATTATGAGTGCCATATTCAAAACACCATTTTGAAATTGTGAGACATATTCTCTCCATACAGAGTCATAGAGAGCTATCGAGCTCTGAAGAAGACAAATGCGTTGATTTACTTACGATCCAATCTACTCAGAACCTGGATCAAACCCAAGCTCTACCTGTTATCATTTTAGTCTGCCAGGGGAGTCAGTTGGGTGTACCCATACACTTTCACCACTTTCCATCAAATTGACTGACTGTGGAAGGAAGTTCTGGGGAGAGTTGCAGGAATGAATGCTCCCTGGAGTGGAGACATTTGTGAATGAACCCCATACTCACATTTATGAAGGAAAAAAATAGTTTCTACCAAAATTATGTCCCTTTTTTGAGAGATAAGTGTGTCTCCAATCTCTGCTCAAAAATGTTCTTTGCCTGGAGTGTGAACAGGGCTTTTGGTGCTATATTTGAGACTAAGCAGGGCTACAGAGCTGCACTTGTAGCCATTGGCAGTGACAATCAGTTAGGTACTTTATCTGGTATACCTGGCAGGGCAGTATGAATGGAGCCATACATATCTGGCTGAACAAAGCACTGTTGTCACTCCCTGTACACTCTCCTGGAGGAGTGGATGCTGCTTCTGTTGGTCAGCCATAGCGTCACCCTTGTTTGAAGCATATTGCAGCCATTCATGCACAAAAAGTGGTGGAGACTGAGGCCACACATGCAAGGCTTCTTCCATGGTGATGTGTCTCTGCAATGCTTTCTGCCAAGGGTGGTAGCTCATGAGATTCTGGGTAGCCCATTGTTTGTATTCAATACCTGAGGAAGTATAAGTTGCTTTATTCCCTTCAGTCAGTGGCCTTGATACCCTGCAGATGCATTTACATGGTGAAGGGGAAATTCAAATTGTAACAGCTCAGCAAAGGTAATTTATAACCAAGAAATGATCTGACATGGAGTGCAAGAGAGCCCAGCTGCAAAAGGGGTTAGACTGGCTGGAGTCAGAGACAGAAGGACTCCTTGCAAGGGACTGAAGTTTCCCTTGGTGATGAGATAAGAAACAGCCTCAGCATTGTCTCGTAGCCATCCTGGAATGGGAGCACTCAGGTGCCCAAGCTCAGAGGCCACCTTTGGGCAGCAGAGCTGTGCCAGGACATGAGCTTTCAGAGGCTGTTTCTTTCTTGCATGAATTACTTTAAAGAATATGTCAAAATTAGGAAAAGTACTTTTGAAAAAAATGATGGACCTGAATCTGCAAAGCTGATCCAATAAAAACTCTTGCAGCCTCCAAAACAGCTGGAATAAGAACTGCAAAAATAACAAGCAAATGATTAATATCTAGGGGAATGAGGGGTTGGTGGTTTGTTGTTTTTTTCATAAAGGCATAAGTGGGAATTGCAGCCAGCACTTTACACTTCTGTTCCAGCTCTGCTGCAGACCTTCCTGTGTTATTGAGGCAGTCTCTTAAGAGTGCAGTTAGTCAGCATGCATTTCTTTGGTCAACTATAAAAATGTTTGCAGAACTAGTTACTTCTGGCAATATGGTGCAACTGAAAAACAAGGTTTGTTTTATTTTGTCTGAAGCAAAGGTGTAGGGGGGTTGAGATGCAAAGAAAAAGTTGAAAGCTTTTAGTTTCCTGAAGGTGTAGTTGGTATTTGTTTGGGTTTTTTTTAAATTTTGGTTGCAGAGTATAGTTAATAATTTGACAGACTTCTCAACAAAACTAAAACAAAGAAAAATAGAGAGATAGAATCATAGAATCACAGAATCACAGGGTTGGAAGGGATCTCTGGAGATCATCTAGTCCAACCCCCCTGCCAGAGCAGGGCCACCTTAGAGCAGGTCACACAGGAACGCGTCCAGGTGCATTTTGAATGTCTCCAGAGACGGAGACTCCACCACCTCCCTGGGCAGCCTGTTCCGGTGCTCTGACACCCTCAAGGGAAAGAAGTTCCTTCTCATGTTTAGGTGGAACTTCCTGTGCTTAAGTTTGTGTCCATTACCTCTTGTCCTGTCACTGGGCACCACTGAAAAGAGCCTGGCCCCATCCTCCTGACACCCACCCTTCAAGTATTTATAAGTGTTAATTAGGTCCCCCCTCAGACGCCTCTTTTCCAGGCTAAAGAGACCTAATTCCCTTAGTCTATCTTCATAGGAGAGGTGTTCCAGTCCCCTAATCATCTTAGTAGCCCTATGCTGCACCCTCTCCAGCAATTCCTTGTCCCTCTTGAGCTGGGGAGCCCAGAACTGGACACAGTACTCCAGGTGGGGCCTCACCAAGGCAGAGCAGAGGGGGAGGATGACCTCCCTCCACCTGCTGGCCACACTCTTCTTGATGCACCCCAGGATGCCATTGGCCTTCTTGGCCACAAGGGCACATTGCTGGCTCATGGTCATCCTGTTGTCCACCAGGACTCCCAGGTCTCTTTCCTCAGACCTGCTCTCCAGCAGGTCAACCCCCAACCTGTACTGGTACGTGGGGTTATTCTTTCCCAGGTGCAGCACCCTACACTTGCCCTTATTGAATTTCATAGGATTCCTCTCCACCCAACTCTTCAGCCTGTCCAGGTCTCTCTGGATGGCAGCACAGCCTTCTGGGGTGTCAGCCACCCCTCCCAGCTTTGTGTCGTCAGCAAACTTGCTGAGGGTGCACTCTATCCCCTCATCCAGGTCATTGATGAATATATTGAAGAGGACTGGGCCCAGTACTGTACTGGAAATCACATCCATTTCTCAAGCTCTGTTCATAACATGGTTGTCTCCCATGGCACAGGTATTAACGGGCCAAGACACTTCTGAAACACGTAGAGTATAACCCATTCCTCTATGCAGCCCAGGGTCCCTTGTCCACCCAATACCAGTGAGGCAGCACTGTAATGGTGTAAGGTCACTTTAGTCACCACAATCAGCAGCAATGTCTGCCAGCACGGCTGCGGCCCATTTCTGCCACTAAACACGAACTAGACAGTGTGGAGATGAGGTGGATGAGGGTGTCAGAGCACTTTAATCACAGATATGTACAATGGTGTTCACGTGTGAAAGCTGTGAATGCTATAGCGGGGCAAGCACAGTCACACCTAGGTGGTATTTGTTGTTTCTGGGGCATCCAGAAGATGTGTAGGAACAGTTTTAGGGAAGAAATTGAAGCAAGAGTGTAAAGTATTATTCTTTTCCCTAAATACATCATAGAAATGTCAAAAATCGCTTGACGTGGCATGTTTACAAATCCTCCTGTGGCTTTACCAGCCCATTGTCACTAACAGAGCTTGTGACAGACCCTGAACAGCAGGAGTGGAAATCAGCCACTTGACTGTCTTTAAAACTGGGAGCACACACAACCATTTCATCCAGGTTGGTAGAAAACAGGTCAGTAAAAAGATTCACCTTTGGCTTATCATTTGCTCAGTGGCTGTCCTCTGACCATGCCTTAAGTCTGACCAGCACATTAGGGAGAAATGCACCCCACTCTAGAGAGCAGCATCACTAGATTAAATCCTCCTCCAACATTACTGAAGTCCACCAAGTAGCTTTAAAATGTGAAGGGATTTGGTTACCAGTGGTGTCTATTTAACCTGGAGAGTCTACTTGAGTCTTGGCAGAGCGATGGCCTCCATCCCCATCCCTGGAGCCGAAACTGTATGCATCGCTTTTGGTCACCACCTGCACACAGCATATTTCAGCCTGAGGGGAAGAGTGCCCTGGATATTAATGTATAGGCTAACATGGCTAGCCTCTATAAACAGGAATACCATTTTATTATGATTATTAACTGAGCAGCAAGAGTAAATGACATGTAGGTGTGGTTTATGTGTGGGTTTATTGCATTCTGCACAAGCAGGAATGAATGATCTTTTAAAGAGGCATTACGGGGGTTACTATGGGTAGTAACCCCAGAAATATATAGTTGCTACTATAATAGTTACTACTATTACTACCTCAGTAATACAGTTACTACGGGGTAGCAGCTGCTTTGGCCCTCCAGGACACATTGGCTGCTGGCTTACAATATTGTTAGAAGCTTTTTTCAGAGGGTTGTGAGAAGGCTTTTCAAATTTATTATAACTCCATGGAAGGACAGTAGGAAAAAATAAAAGAAAAACAAAATAAAGGTTAAAACAACTTTAGGTGATGCAGAAATTCTTTTCCAAAGAAGAGTTTTTCATTTCTTTCTTCAAAGATTTTATAATGCATTTGTCCCTTTCTGGAATCTATTGATCTTTAGTTGTCAAACTCCCTTGTCCTTCACTAATCTTAGACATCTGTCTTGCCTACCATTGATTCTTGGAAGGCTGAAGCAGTGTGTATATTCATCTAGAGCTATTTCACTCCCACTATTTTACAACTAACATCTATCTGCTCCTTCTCCATCCACATGCCTGTAGCAAGCCCAGTCCTTTGCCCTTTCAAGTAACTGTATTAACCATCCCGCTGTTTTTTATTTCCAGCTGTCTTCACCGAGGTGCCTGGCTCTGTCACGTCATGTAATACTTATGTCTGTACACACAAAATAAATATCGTAATAAGTAAATAGGGGAATAAGTAATCCAAAGCATATTTGTGATGAAAGACAAGTATATTTTCAGCAGCCTGGGAGGTAATCCTTAATGCTAAAATAAAATGTCAGTGTTTCAAGATTATAGATTTCCCTCTTCCTTAGTCTTAATTTTGTTTATTTAATAAAATGTATATTCCAAACATCTCCATCCTGAAAACACACTTAAGAAGCAGTATATTCTTTGTAGGGTGATTTAGTATGTCTTCTGAAGTATGTTCTTCTCCAGTGTAAAATATATTCTTGGAAGAGATTCCCCCCTCCTCAAAAAATCTAGCCTTATTTTTGGTGAACTGATTATCCTGCCCAAAAAGGAAAAAAAACCTGTTTCTTTCTCCACAAGAAAACAGTTTGATTCACTTTCTGTATAGCAATCGATGCTTTGTTTTACAAATTAATTTAATGAAGTAATGAGAATCCATTAATAAAGTAATTAATATTTTCATCTTTATACTGCACAGTTCTACACACAGAGTTGCTTGGATGGCCTGTGGCAAAAAGGTGATAATGGCAGTTGGGCCTGCTTTGCACTTACCTTAGATACTTCATGGTTTGATCCTAGGAGCCATTTTCATCCTTATATCTTCTTTATATTTTCTTCGAAAATAATCATTCATATTCTCGGTCTTTGTCATTCCATGAGCCTAAAGATTTTTTCATTCTTTCCATGCAGGCATAAAATGACAGTTCCTTTAATAAGGAAGATTATAAATTGGATTTTGTTGTGTTTTGTTTTGACAACAAGACATAATGTATCCTGTTGTTCCAAGTTTAATCTTCTTTTGCTCATGGATGATTAAGTTCTTTTCAGAAGTTTGTTTGTTAAATACATATTTAGCTAATTTAGAAATGAATGGTGGAAATTAATGATATTAACATATCATATATTATTTACCAGAGACATCTATTATCCTATAAATATGTATTTAATAAACACAAATTGTTTCCTCAGTAATTCTCTGGACCAACTGTAGACAACATTCATTTTCTTATCTGAGGATCTCAAATCGTGTTTTGTATGAAGAGACACATGAAGTCTGCTAAGATCATTTGAAACATAACTATTACTGAGAATGCAGAGTTCATTTTTCATTTGACTCCGCTGTTAAAAAAATCTCCTTTTCTTTTTCTTCAAAAATAAACTAATATGTTTATAGCATGATGAGACCATGGCCAAATCCCGAGACTTGCTCCTATCTTCTCTGAAATGGAGAGATCAAGTGTGGCTCCTCTTCTGTGTCAAGCATTTTTTTGACCATGGTGATTTTTCTTAACACAGAGAGGTGACAGTTCCTATGAGTTTTCTTTATGTTTAGTCACTGAGATTTAAGTAATTGAGTCACTTAAGGGAAAAGTTAGCTAGTCAAAATGTGTTAAAAGAGACTGTGACTAAACTGACTTGAGAATAATAGTTTCTTTCTATGCTCATTGCCTTCTTTCTATCCCACACTTTTGTTATTTCCTCCCACAGATTTTGTCACTGAAGAGATAACTCTAAACCCTAAAATGTTATATTTTGTTATTTTAGGTGGTACAACCCATTAAAAAGGTCAGTGATTATACATTCTTGTATCCTGGGAAGATATACCAACTATTTTATTTATTATTATAATTATCATTATTATTTCTTATGCTAGGAAATATCTTAATTACCGGATGGCCACAAGAAAACAACATAATACACATTAGAACACTATCTCTTTAGTCATACTGCTGGCTGAATACTTCATATAAATTCGAACCTAACAACGACAGCAGCAATTTAGCATCATGATGATCTAAATCCTCCAGACTACATAAAAATTATTTTTCCTGGCATCTGAATATTTAATCAAAACCCATTTTTTCTGTATTCTAATGAGTTGTGAGAATTGCATCAAATGACTTATGACTCTGACCTATGCAAATTGTAATTCTGAAATTTTTCCACTAGATCCTTGAGTGAAATTCTTGACAGCAACAAAGGAATGGGGTTTTGGGTTACTGTATAAGGCATTTAAAAACCATCTGGAATGTATCATTGTAAGAACGCTGAATAAGATATGACACAAATGCCTGCCAGAAATCTCAGTCTTGCTTTCAGATTAAAACCCCATACAATAAAAAACTCAATAGATGATTGTTGGAGAAAATACCCAATTTTAGATGGAAAACATCTGATTTTAATCTTTATCAGAATTATTCACTTACCTAGGCCAAAATTTTGCAAGTAAACTGCAAGATATTATGAAAGCCTTCGAAAATAGGGTTCCCTTTTTCTCACATCAGTTGTACACCGATGCCATTTACCTGACTCTGCAGAGTTACTCCAAGTAACAACGCTCTTCCAAGCTTCTCTTATTTTCAGTACTACATGGTCAGATACACAGGGATAGCTGGAAGTTAAAAGAGAAATAAAAAACATTCAAATGTAAGACAAGGGCTTTCAAGAATAATTTAAATTAAAAAGAAAGCTGTGTTATATAAATTTGGAGTTCAGGCATCCTTCTGCATGCAGATGTGAGCTGGCAGTCGCCCACACTGTGAGCCAATCAGATGTGAGTTACCTCTGACTGGCACCTGAGCTTTATAAATAGTTCTTTTCATCTTGGACCGAGTTTGTGTACATCCAGTACAGATTAATCAGGCAGATTAAGTTCACATCCACCTGAAAAGGAGAATTAAGCTAGAAAAATGGAGAGAATATGGCTGCAAAGAAGGTAAGCAGGAGATAATGGCAATGACTTTGGGTTTGCTGTAGAAGTATCTGATAGATTACTCATTGAATAGTATTACATGTATTAAATAAGCTTTCTGGGTTTGGTTGCTAAAGCAACACTCTGAAGGGATACATTTGGAGATGAATTGGGCCCATAACCTCATTAAAATAAAGTAAAAAAGATATTTTTTGTGCATATCACACCTGAAGCTATCATTCAAAGTGATTATAAAATTAGTATTTTGAAAACAAAACTCAAAAAATAACACAAGAAAACAAGATATTCCTTCCAGAAGTGAGCTTATTGGTTGATTTCTATATTCAGTTGTTAACTATATCTGTCTCCCAGGAATGGGCCCATTGAGATAGGTATCCTCTTCAAGACATCCCAGGGCTAACAAGACACCAGGCACAGATTTTTGCATCAGAGCATTCATCAGTATATTTTCTTAACAAAATGAAAAGACACATTTCCTGGAGCATTATGAACCTCCAGGGGCTAAAGAAATCCTTGTAGAAGAATAACTAAAGCCCAATTACACATCAAATATCATGATCACTCTTTGTGCAGTAACTTTAATGCCAAAACAATATTAGTTGTGGTTTATATGTATTGTTAGACTTTTCAACGCTATCTGAAATAGATGGAAGCAGCAAATCACAGAGGTGTAATGAGTAAATGACATTCCCCTGGCTTTAATGAATCCCACCACAGCCTTCAGAAAAGTTCACAGTATTGAGTTATTTTGTCGTTATTAGTTATACAGCTAATGAAAACTTGTACACTGCTGACGTTTGAGTTAGAAAGCAGGCAGATCCTGCAACACTTTGGGGTATTATGACTATCTGTTTCTTTGTGATTTTCATTAACAACGGTTTTTAGACTCCAGCTGAACTTTTAAGAAAGGAGTAAATTTAAGCAAGGAGTAAATGCCAAGCCATCCCTTGGGACTTCCATATTCTCACAGTGTCCTCATCCCTTTCCTAGTCATGCTCCAATATCATGAATGCAGAAGATATCTGCTGTTGGAGAAAGTTCTACCACATTCCTCAAAGGAAATTTCATTTTTATCAATGTTATACTCGATTGACTATTTCTAGCCACTATAAAAAGAGCAAATTTGTCTACATGGACTGGAGAAAATGACCTTACAGGTAAAGGATTCTTAGTGTTATATTCTTTAGTCCATTTCATTCCTGCAACTTACCTATTTCAGTTACATTTACTTGATGTAAATAAGGTCATGGTTTCTTACTCGATCCCTTAAAATATTACTTATACTGCTACCGAACCTTTAAATTCTAAAAATAATTGACACATCCTGCCTGAATTATATTCTCGATTTCTCATTTTATGGGTTGTGTGCTAACACAGAACATAGGCTAAGACCACATTCTCAGCTCATTTAAATATATTTGGCCTTGTTGACTTAATTTTACATCGTCTGGGTATATGGCTGCTATGCCTATGTTTTTCAACAGATTCTCAAATGAGATGAGTTTTTAATATAATGAATTACAAAATCAAAGAATGGTAGGGGTTGAAAGGATCCTTCAGAGATCATCTACTCCAAGCCCCCTGCCAAAGCACGTCATCCTAAAGCAGTTTTTGCCCATTGACCCTTGTCCTGTTGCTGGGCACCACTGAAAAGAGTTGTGCCCCATCCTCTTGACACCTGCCCTTTAGACATTTATAAGCATTGATGAGATCCCCTTTTCGTTGTCTCTTCTCAAGGCTAAACAGACCCAGGTCTCACCACCTTTCCTTATAAGAGAGGTTTTCCTTTCCCTTGATCATCTTTGTAGCCCTTCACTGGAATCTTTCCACTGTATTTCTTGAAATGGGAAGAACATTCATTTTCTTTCACTAAAATTCAGATCCACAGATATGATAGAAAAAGCTTAATCTAATCTTTTAATTGATTAACGACTTACTTATGTTTATTGTCTTTAAAAAATGTCCAGACAAAAGTCAGTAGCAGTTACACTATTTGTCATCTACTTAATTTCTTGTTACTAATTTTCCTGAGATTATTCCTGAAGGATCAGGTACTTAGACACTGGTTATATTTTTCTATTTCTATCGAAGAAAATCTATAGCTTTCTTTATCCCCTTTAAATCAAATTTTGTACAAATAAAGTTGCTATAAGCACTATTACACAGCGAAATATAAGTTTTTCAGCCTATTAAAAAGTCCTTTTTATGCCATATTTTTGTAAAATGTTAAGCCAAAATGCAATTTACCACTAATTGATGGAAATTTAACTATATGCTGTAGTTAGAAAAATGTGGTCTGCTTTATAGAATAAAATTAAAAATAGATAGGAGTCTAAATTGCATTTTCATATCCTTATGTAAAGCCTCCAGTTTCCAGTTCCCTAAAACTAAGGTCAGAGAACTTTCTGAGGGCAGAAATAAGGACAAAAAAAACCCTGACATTTTTACCCTACAGTCTTTTGTAAGGAGACGCTACACTTATAAAGAAACTGTTTTCATTGTGTATTTATGATAACAGATTGGTTACTTTTGCATTTCTCACACCATTGTAACAGTAATCTTTTTTAAATCTAGGTGAAACATTACAATATTCTCAGTTTTTCTATTAACATGCCAATGCATTATTATAGCAGCAGCATATCAATCATATAGTCATATGGAAACATATAAAAAGAAGGCTGCCATGCAAATTAATAGTTGTGGGGTGATGACCCAGCGTGATTAGTCCTGACAAGGCCACTCAGTATTAGCATCTTAGAATTCAGTTTTAGTATTTAAAAATGCACAGCATTTTGACCTATTTACAACATAAAGTGCCTACCATTTCACAGGAAAGAATGAAAGTCCATGCCAGTCCTGCATCTGCTCAAACATCCCTCATTCAGTATTTCCAAATATTAATCTGACATAAAGCTACAACATGCCTTGAGTAAAATCTGCATTCCAAAAATCCCAAACAGTCCATGAGCTAGAAGAGGCTGTGTTTCCTAGATGTGTTAGCCTTCTAACTCTAAAATTATGAGATCCATTGAGATCCATCCTGACCCAAAGGCCATTGAAATCAAGGTCACATATCTCACTGAGTAAAAGGGATACTGTGCAAAGCTTTCTGAGACAGTGTCCCTTAAATGCTACTGGCTCATTTACCATTTTTGGAAAAAAATGTCATGATGGATGAGGAAACAAGGTGATGTGCCAGCCCTTTTATAGATGTATCTGTAAAGTCATGAGAGTGGTTGCTAGATGATCCATTTTCAGCCTTAAGAGCCAGCTCAGACAAAAAAAAGCAAAATAGGTCCCTCATCTTTCAGACCAAAGACCAGGAAGAGAGATGAAACTAATTTTTTTAAATTCTATAAATCATAGCATACTCAATTTTTCTATTTTTACATTAATACATTAACATTAAATACTGTGTACAATTCTGTAAATTATACAGAGACCTCTGAAGACAAAGTTCCAGTTTAAAGTTCTAGCATTGGGGGCTTTACCAGAATACTAGCAATTTTTCCTGCAACATCAAATAATATTAGAATCTGTCAACTTTTTGCCAAGAAAAATAATCATTCCATTTGTATTCCTCACATGTCACTTTTCATTATACCTGTTATATAAGTAAGGACGTAACATAAAATCCCCAAAAACTAAACTAGCAATAAAAAGAAATGAAACTGAAAACAACATTTTAAAATTCTACCTTAAAAATAATAACAAAGCTCTTTTTTTTTTTTTTTTCCTGTAGGTAAAATCTATTGGTTTTGTTGAAATTAGTATGTTTTTAGTTAACATTTTAACCTCAAAAATGTTTGCCTAGCTCTGCTAGAATTGGAGCAGGGCAACAGGGTTATTCCCCAGTCTTACCATAGAAAAAGGACCATTGCTGAGAAAAGGAAAAAGTGCAAAAATTATTACACAAGTCAGAAGCAAAGACTACATGCAAGTACAAATGCCATGTTTCCATCCTGATCCTGAAATAATTTTTCCTTTCCTCTTTCTCAGGATTTATCTAGCTAAATGGGAAGAAAAAGAAAGTTTGGAAATGCATTTTTTTCAGTTTTAGTCTTTATTTTACCAACCACAAAACAGAGTTGCTTGAGGAGAAAGAAAGCCTCATTACTTTGATCGTAAACGCTCCTGTCCTTTGTATTCAACTTATTGAACTGAATTATGCAGCTTTTTGAAACACTGATAAGTGTTTTTGCCAAAAATCTACTTCAGTGAATATATCAGGAGTGGACTGATTGCAAAGTATTTTCTTTAAGTCACTGTGGTGCAGCAACTCAACTGCTTTGGACAGTCAGGTTTAATGTCTAAAATTCTGTCTGATTATTTTTTTTTAACCATTCCTATCTATTTACAACTTTGAAAGTCACTTCACCAAGACATTGAAGTCCTCATTCCACAGTGAGTCCCAGAGGATCCTGTCTTGGTGATGCCAATTGATACATGACAACCTCGAAGTCACTATCATACTTTACTTATTCTTTTAGAATCATAGAAGCTTTGTGGTTGGAACGGACCTTTGGGATCATCGAGTCCAACCATACACCCACAAAAAAAAAAAAAAAAAGCCTGAGGACAATCTAAACTTGCCCCATGCCCCATCAGCCCCATGTACAGCTAAACCTAGGGCAGATCTTTCCACAGCCCTGGTTCATGGGATACACTCCCTCACCTTTTTTCTGTATCAAAGTACACATTTTCCTCAGTTTCTTTTGAAAGAAAACTCGATGCTAAATGGAGCCTGCCTAACGGACCAGGTGATTGCCAAATCATGAACACATTGGCCTTGCACTGAAGAAACAGTGCAAAAGCTCCTACCAAGCATTGGAAATTGAAGCAGGCTTCCTGCTTCTTTGTAATACACTAAAGAAATGTCCTAATGAATGTGTTAGGATGTAAATCTAATTTTAGACTCAGTCATATTAACACATGAAAACATTATATGTTCCCAGATGTTAGTACTACCAAGATGATTAGGGGACTGGAACACCTCTCTTATGAAGGAAGACTGAAAAAATTGTGTCTCTTTAGCCTAGAAAAAAGATGACTGAGGGGTGACCTTCTCAATGCCTATAAATACTTAAAGGGTGGGTGTCAGGAGGATGGGGCCAGGCTCTTTTCAGTGGTGCCCAGTGACAGGACAAGAGGGAATGGGCACAAACTTGAGTATAGGAAGTGCCACCTATCCATGAGAAGGAACTTTACCTTGAGGGTGTCAGAGCCCTGGAACAGGCTGCCCAGGGAGGGGGTGGAGTCTCTGTCTCTGGAGACATTCAAAACCNGAGACATTCAAAACCTGCCTGGATGGGTTACTGTGCAACCTGCTCTAAGGTGGCCCTGCTCTGGCAGGGGGGTTGGACTAGATGATCTCCAGAGGTCCCTCCCAACCCTGTGATTCTATGATTCTATGTTAAGCAGGGGAAGCAGACTTCTCTGAAAAAAGAGCAAGTACAACTTGTAAAGCCCTAATGGTGTTTCACTGAAATCAAAATCTTGCAGAAAATGTAATCAATTTCCTTGCAAGCAGTTAGAATTAAATCACCAATGGAAAATACTAAATATTGAGAAAGTCCCTCACACAAATATTTTGAAAATAAATATTTTTGCTTGGTTTCTGTTTTCCAGTTTTTGTTTTTGTGGTTAGCTTTGACATAATTTTTCATTTTCAAAATTAAGGTGTCAAAAATAATGAAAGACAAACAAAGAACACAGTTTGAATAACCTTAAATGATTCACATTTTATATTTGCAACCAGGTTTCTCTAATTAAAAAAAATGCTTTTCATCCTGATTCAGGGAAGTTTATTTCAAAGACTTAACATATTTTTACTGAACCAAAAAGTCTGCTTTACATTCCCCTCTAGAATAAATCTAACCCTTTCTTTGGAAGTTATTGTTTCTAACACCTTCCTGAATCAGGAAGAAAATACAATTATTTTAAATACACTTAAAACAGAAAGTCTGTAGAAAGTTTAAGGAATGTCACACATAATGCTTATCCTTTCAGAGAAAACTCTTTTTAAAACATAGAAGCTAAAAATCAATCAGGAGATTTAATGCATGTTAAAGAAAGTGAAGATATAAACAGCTAATGGATTAAAAGCAGAAAGAAATAGTGCACAAAGTTCACATAAATAAAACCAAAAAATAAAACCAAAATCAATGATTAAATATAAACTCATGCATCTATGCAACTGAAGGACATCAAGCTGGCCATTGCTGAATTTCTCTGAGTATTAAATAGTGTGTAATTAGGAAAGAAACAAATAGATGAGGAAATTGCATTTTAATGCCTTTCTGTGTTAATAATTAATAGATATGACAGTCAGAGTAACTGGAGCTCAGACACATGGGAAAATGAAAGGCAATGACAGGAATGAAGCTGTGATGCCCTCATTATTAGCAGTGACTGTGCATATTAGCATGAGTGTGTGGGAAAGCTATACGTTCTTTTTCTTTCAGAAGTGCACTTTAAAAAAAGTGAATCTGATTAGTGGTTTTGTTTTAAAGTCAAGTGCAATAAAAAAGATGGAAATTTCTTCCTAATTCTGCTCCTCTAATAAGAGAAGCCTTATATATTTGCAGCTGTGGAACACGGGATTTCAGGAGCTAATAGGCTGAAGGGAGGTTTTCATAGTGCCTAACTTCAGGCACCTAACTTTGGCACTTACATTAGCATGACAGGCTTCCTAGATTCCCTGTGTAATTAATGGAGATAGACGGGGTCCTCCTGAGGGTAATTCAGAGCAAGAACCTAACCAAGGTGACCTGAATTGTTCTCCACGGGAGCATCTTTCTCTGACTACAGAGGGAGTTCAGGTCATTTCCCAGTCAACTTCTCTGGATTGTTAAGGTGCCTAAAGTTAAGAGCATTGAATATCTCTTCCTCCCAACCCTAGATGACCAGACACTGCACTGTAGGACACAGAGGAGCAGCATGCACCTATCTGCAAACACATGAAAAGGAGCCAGAGGGCAAGACTTGGGAAGAGATTGAAGCAAAACTTTCTGCATAGGAGCAAGTGAACTCTCCAAATAAATTCTGTTCTCCTTGGATCTTATCTTCATTTAGGAAGGAACAAACCAGTGAGATTTATTGAGGGCTGCCTTGAGATTAGTGCAGTCAGGAGGCAAGGGTAGGGGATCTCTGTGGAAGTCAGATGTTCTACAGGAATGCCCGGGATTCCTGGGGAGGGATGGTGCCTGGGGGCCTATCTGCATGCTGACATCTTGCTGTCCCAAATCGTCTGTGAAAGAGACTTTCCTACCAAAAAATCTTCCCTTAGTCCACTAAATAAAATCTATGTCCCAGATGAGGGTGGATCTCAAGGACTGTAGAATCTATTTTCTTGTGTACCCATTTAAAACACGTTTCTCATACTTGTAACCAATTGTGAGGACTGCATTCTCTGAAACTGTTTACAGNAGTAACCAATTGTGAGGACTTTTCATTTGGTGAACAAGCTCAGGCTAGATGCATTCTCTGAAACTGTTTACAGTTTGTTCCTGTAGCTATTGTAGCATTGTGTTTAACTTAGGGCATTTTTAAATGCAAGTGAAGACATCCTAAAAGGACCTGGGGATCTTCTTCCCTGGGAAGTACTTAGAATTTACCTGCCAACTGCTGCAATCAGCAGCATTTGCTTTACTTGTATATTGCTATGAAACACAGGGATAAACCATCTCTGTCAGGGATGATGGAGCATTCTCTAGAGAAGGCATAAAATAGAAAAATCTGCTCAAATCTCACCCACCGTTCTCTTTCAGTTCAATTGCAGAAGCTCCCTAGAGCACTGTAGGTGATTTCTATATTGCTATTTCAGCAGCAGTGCCAAGTTCAGATCCAGCTTTGCCAGCTAAGCAGCTTGAGGCAGTTGCATCTGCATTGCCTTAGCACATCTCTGGCTCTCATTAGCTGTGCCCCCTTGGTGCTTCAGTTGGAGCAACTTGACCTCACCAGATATCCTACAATCCATGTCCTCTACCTGTCTGACAGGTTTTCCTAGTAGATATATGTTCCAATCTGACTTGTCCCAGGAGTCTTGCCTGCCTCAGCCTACCAGGATCCACACAAAATACGATGCTCAGGAAGCCTGATATTTGAAGAAAAGTGGAACAGATCCATGACAGTCATTTTAGAGCACGTGGTTGCTTCTGTACTCAGGTCTGGCACACCAGGAGTTTGAGGTCCCTTGGCTCTTTCTCTCTTTTACCACCAAGAGCCACTGTAGTGTCCCTGAGTGGGAGACATCCTACTTAAACCAGTGACAAGCTTTTAGGAAATTGCTCTGTATGACTAGATTATAGCCAGAGTCTTCACTTAGCAGTCATAAGAGACTGGCTTCTGCAGTCTGATCTAGTTTCTGCTACTGGCAAGGCACCAGCTTGGAGACAGGAAAGCTGCTGTCAATGTCACAGTAACAGAAGGAGGCAATCAGTCATGTGCTCTTCCTATACAGAGAACATAAAATGTATTGTGATTTGTTCGGTGTGCTTGGCCTGAGGGTTGCTGCAACCTGACAGAGCTTCTTAGAGAAGGGAAGAGTGTGCTGAAGTGATTCTAAGGGATCTTGACTGTCTGGCAACTTTGTAGGCCTTTGCTAGAAATCTTCTCTCCCCAACAGACTCACTGAAATCTCCTGATCTCTGTTAATGATCCATGGATAATGTCTGGCTTGAAGGCTCATAAGGATACAGGTTCTTGAATACCATCTTCAGAACAGTATTCCAGACCTCCTGTCCCATCTTTGGTGCATGCAGTAGATGCTATCTTCAAAACATCACTCTCAGGCTCTAGCGCTCAGCTATCTTTCTCTCATCTCTGATGACATCTCTTGGAGATCAAGGTATTCCTTTTTGACTCATCAAATAAAGACAGCTGGAAAGCATCTGGGGCATAATAGCTCTGGCTCTTAAGTTAGGTCATCCTAAGTTTCCAACTCTTGAACATCTGTGTCCTTCCCATCTTGATCTTGACCAAGTCCTGGAAGATGCTTCTTTCTTACCCTCAAGATTTTTAATGAGAACTGTGGTGTCTTTGGTGCCCATGGTAGCTCCTATAACACTAGTATGGTTCCTTCCTGAGAAATGAAAGGCCTGGCCCCTAAAGGTGGCAGATGATGAAGCAGCTGAGCAGTGGAGGAAGAGATGCAAGGACAGTGATGCATAGTAGGATGCATGGTTGCAGAGGTATTTTTGGAGGAAAACAAGCTAGTAGGGTACCAGTTGCCTCCGTACTACTGATGAAGAGAACACTCTGACTCAAAAGTACCTGCTACGGGAACTAGCTTCCTTATTCTAGAGCGAAAAGGTAGCACTACATATGGCTTCATATCTAAGCTAATGAGATTACAGTTATGCCAACTGGTTTCCTTCCTGGTTTCCATCCCAAGAGCCCTGCCTGTAAGTTCAGTTCTGAAATGTGAAAGTAAAACACATTTCTACTGTGACTGGCTATTGACTAAGGTGATCATTCTTTTGGATGTCACGTCTTTAGCTTACCTTCGCTCTCTTAAAAGGTTAGCCCTTCATAGCAAGCAACTGCCTACCTTTTATTCTTTCTTTCTCTCCCTCCTCCTGCATTTTTCCCACTGCAGGTGAGACAGAAACAATACAGATAATTGTGGTGGGCCAGCCTTCACAAACAGCCAAATGCACACCCAGCTGCTTCCTAGTCCCACTTCTCAGTGAGGCAGGGGGAGAAAAAAGGATGAGAAAGCTCAGGGGTGCAGATAAATACAGGAATATCACTTACCAATTACTGTCATGGGCAAAACAGACTCAACCTGTGGAAAGAGAATTTTTTTTTTTCCAATTTATATTGGGTCCACTGTGGAGCCAGCTGGAACTGGCTGTTTCTGCCACATGGCAACCCCTAACCTCCTCCCACAGAGGTCATCCCTCCAGCTCCTCTGGTACCAAAACCTTGCCACATAAACCCCATAGAATAATACTAAAATAATAATTAACACTACAACTTGCATATTAAGTTATATGTATTCGGGTCAAATATACCCACCTAGGCATATTTAACTTAGGGTTTTCATTTAGATCATCTACTGATCTAAGAAAAAATTTCCATTTTGCCTCCATGCTGTCTTTTGGATTGCATCACAGGCTGGTCTCAGTGCACATGAACTGGACTACTTTTGGGTGAAACTGAACTGGAATATGGCCTTTAGCAGCAAAATAAATGCACTCCAGCAACAAGTTGTCATTCAGTCCATGCAAACAGTCCAGAGCTGGTCTGAAAAGTCTCCTGAAAGATGTATAGTGCAGAAATCAGATCTCCAACACCAACTTTCTTGTGTTCCACAACTGCTTCTGACTGGCCTACATTACTTGACAATGTAGGTATAGCCTATGTGGGTGCTATATGTAATATTATTAATATTTTTTTTATATTTAGTTCTAACTGATCTTTTGGTTTTATCTTTTCCATCATGACAGTATTTTCATACTGTTACTTCCCTCTCTCAGATATATAAACAGGAAAACCTCTATGAGTTTACTCAAGAGTCACACTACAGGAGATTTAAACAGGATACTTTCCTATTCTTAGTATATAATACGTGTCATTGTCACACTTGTGTCAACCAGGCATATGCATTGGAAGTTAAGAAATGGAAATACTAAGGAATCTGTAATACAGCTTAAATGATGTTTCCCAGTCAATACTGTAGGAGAGAGACAGACACTGCTTAGGAAGGAAGTTTCTTTCTGCACCAGAAATTCTCTAAAAATCCCTATACATTGTTCCTTAAAGCTATAGCATAGTGTAACGTTTAGGGAGTGATGGGTCAATATTCTCATCATGCTCCACATGTCTGTACAGGAGACATCCACAGTCCATGAAAGAGACTAAATTAGTTGGTTAAGTAAATGAGTGTTTATAATACAATAGCACCTGGAGGTCTCAATTAATCATATCTATTATGTTATTCACTGTATGAACTCACTGTAAACCACAGTTCCTATCCTAAATACCTTAAAGGAGGATTCTGAAGCCTCTTTTCTGTTGTTTTAATTTTTCTTCCACTCAAGCTGGAAGGCATAGAAGTAAGCCAAAATTAAATTCTGAAAATCTGACCCTATGTCTTCTCTAATAAAAATAAAAAAAAAATAATAAAGGAACAATAATCAAAATTGCCAGGAACGCTTGTGTCCTGCCTCCCAGTACTGGCACTGTAGCCATCAACTCAGAGTAGGGTATTTCACAGTAAGAAAAGTGGTATGAATACTTTGTAGGCAGAGATTTCCTGAGAATGTTTTTCTAAGGCTTTTTTATTTCATATAGTATTTAGCTTTCCTAGATAAAAAGAGATTTACTTTACAGAAGCATTGTAATGATTTGCAAAGATACTTGATCACTGAGAGACTGTTTAGCAATGTCCAAAAGGGATGGGAACTAGATGTGAGATACAGAAATGATCCTGACTGTTTCACATAGTGACAGGTTTTGTTCCAGGGATACCTAGAAACCCCTGAAAGAAATACTGCTTCTCCTGTCAGTGAAACAACCAAACCCACTGAAACCAAAGCAAGTTGCCTACAGGAAAAAAATAAATGTGAAGTACATGAATGCCTAATGAAATATATGGCAAGAACTACCTGACTATATAAAGATGAAGAAAGAAAAAGTATTCAGTGCTGCAGATGCTGCCAAATCTAATCAAAACAAATTCAATTCACTGTTATCTGTAATGGACCCATTGCTAGCCTCAAACGAAGCCTTTTATTATCCCAGCTTCTATGTTACATGTAGACTCATTTATAAAACCTAGTATATTCTGACACTTCCTCCACACTAAACCAGTAGCCTTCTCTGCCTGTAGCCCTTGCTGTGAGCTTCCCTCCCCTGCCAGGGGTTTGGCAAACTTGGGTTCCCAGAGAGTCTTTCAGGAGCAGCATAATAGGAATATGGGTCACTTCAGCAGAGCTGCTGGTGGCCACTGATGTCACCAGGAAACATGAACAACTTTTGAGTTCTTGGAGTATGGGGTTTGCTTCACAGTCAAGAGATTTTCTCTGTATGGTGAGGCCCAGGTTGGAGAAAGAAAAAGAAATTGGCCTTTTCATAGAATCATAGAATCATAGAATCCTAGGGTTGGAAGGGCCCTCTGGAGATCATCTAGTCCAACCCCCCTGCCAGAGCAGGGCCACCTTAGAGCAGGTTACACAGGAACGCGTCCAGGCGGGTTTTGAATGTCTCCAGAGACGGAGACTCCACCACCTCCCTGGGCAGCTTGTTCCAGTGCTCTGCCACCCTCAAGTTGGGAAGTGATGCAAGAGAAGCTTTTCACATTTTAAGGCATCTTAATTTTAGTCAAAAGGAAAAGAAGGGGGAAACAGCCATCTGTGTTCCATTGTATAGAACCCCATTTTCAGAGAGGCTTCTTAAACAGCTCACTCTTCCCACCAGAAACATGACTCCAAGGTTAAATTACATTCTAATTTTAAGAGGGGTTTAATGTCTTACTAAGATGGGCAGCCTTTCCTGGCCTATGTTTTTGATCAGTATAGCCCTTAGTGGCTTCAGACAGAACTCTTCCATTAGTCTTCAGCTCTGAAGTATTCCAATCTAAATTCCAATCTAAAAGTTAAGCAAATGTAAAAGAAATAACACTTCTCCCTCTCTTTAAAATCCTCTGCTAAGAATATTAACTAGGATTTCCTGATAATTAAGGATTTTCTCTTTTCTCTCTCT
>VXBO01012000.1:64317-84550 GCA_013400135.1 Rhinoptilus africanus
TTTTTTTTTTTTTACAAAAGGTCTGCAGCACACCTCTGTCTGCTCCTTTTCCACTTACAGCAAGAATTTTACTTTTTCTTAACTCAAAATAAAAGCCAGGGAGAGCTGGACCACAGCTTTAAAGATGGGGTCTATAATTTCCCACAAATATGGATGATTTATGTCTAGGCCTGTACCAAGCATATACATTTCAAAGCAGTTGGTGAGACTTTGTGAGCTTAAGTTTAAAGATTCCATCTTTACAGGCTAGCAAGCTTTCTCACACAGAAAAAAAAAAAAGAAAAAGGAAAAAAAAAAGTGGAAAATCAAGTAGAGAATGTTGGTCATTATGTAGAATCTTTAGAGGTGATATGAATATGAAAATATGAGAAGAGCAATTAACACACTGCACACATGAATTACTCCACAAGGTAACTCAATATAATTCAGTTGATTTCAGCAGTTATGCTAGGCTATGACAGCTGCAGAGTCAGCCCTGCAGGCTGGCTTACCAATTCAGTGCAAATGATAACCTTATCAGAAATATAATAATGCATTTAGGGAAATATAATAATCATTTAGAGACATGGTCCTTCTCCTCTCCAGTGAAGGAAATGTAAGTCCTGGGAGCTCTCTTAAGCAAGGATGTTGCAGGGAGAACACCAGACACAGTGCGATGGAAAGCAGCAAGATGGCACCAGTGGCATCATGGCATTAGCATGTTATGTTAGCTTACAGTAACAAAACCATTATCAGTCAGTGTGTAAAGGCTTGGGCAGACAGCTCTGAATTGTACCTTTATATTATCCACTACATTTGTCAGATAACAAGTGTCCGAGAGCTTTTGGGAGTCAGTGAAAACATGATCATGGGCAAGTGGGACACTCGGAGAGCATGGATATAGTATGTTAGAGCTTTATTTTGATGCACTTATTCATCTTCTATCTTTGGCATATTACTGGAAACAAGCCAAACAGCAATACGTACCACGGTATCATAGCAGCCCAGGAGCAGAGAGTTCACTGCAAGTTGCAGATCGATGACTGGGAGGAGAACAAACGTGTGTCACTCACACAATGGACAGAGCAGAAGTGAAGACCTCCGACAAGACCAAGTAGGTCAGTTAGTATCGTGTAATCTGAGTGCAGCATACACCGATGTCCTCTGGATTGAAGCTGCAGATGTCTTTTGGCTATGTTAAGCAAATACCACTTGGGCAATACGAAAGAACTCGGAAAAAAAGGAAAATTTAGTTATGTTTCATTGCTTATGCAGTATTTCTTTGTTTTACAGCTTTTCTTCTGCACCTCAGTATTCCTTCATGTTTTCCTTTGTGTATCATCACAAATACCCCACATACCTCAAAATGCTTAGATTCCCTCATGTGTATGGTTTATTTTGTGATCTAAACTGATAAGGAAGCATTAAAGTATCCCTGCTACATGCAGTTTTTCAATGATAAAAAATGATAAATTACAAAAATGGCAGAATCACTGATTCAGAGAAAAAAACGTTCAGAAATACAAAACCGCTAAGTCTGAAAGAATTTATTTTAAACTCAACAATCTGTATTCGATAAGACATCATCTTGACTCTAAAATCAAGTAATCTATGGTGCCTGGAGCAGCACCACTATTCCCATGTAGTTGTAAATGATATTCCCTTACTAAAAAATCCCTCCCCATCCCTTAAATATCACCTGCGCATCCTCAAAAAGGGATGAGAATGCATACTATGACACTGTTATACGGCATTTAGAACCTCTTATTGGTGAAATGCATGAACTATGATGTTTGTAGCTATGACTAAAAGGGTAAATTAACTAAATGCTACTATAAACTTACTGCAAATAAGCTGCAACATATTCTATTCAATCTTGTTTTTAAAACTTGACCAGGGTTTCTACCAAGCAAGCAGAATGCATAAGATTATGACACCTGATTATTCAAGCCTGGACAGTGTTTTCCATGAGAAAAGAAACTTCAACATTTTTCAGACACTTTTGGGATGTGTGTATAATTACCTAGATTTGCCCAATCAAATACCCAGGACCTGATAAACATGTAAATTGTCTTTGCACCAATTTCCCAGAAAAAAACCAAACCAAACCAAACCCCACAAAATCAAACCAAACTGAAACAAAACAAAACAAAACAAATAGCTTCCTCCTTTCCCCAAAACCAGCACCAGCAAGAAATTTTTTTGTCAAAATAATCAAAGTGCCAAAAATGACAATAGATCATATTGACATCTGTGTAGTTTAAAAAAATTCATTAAGATTTCAGTTTACGCTAAATGTGTTTTGGCAATAGGTTATAGATTAGCTTTGGAAATCTTTAAGAGTCTGAATGCATCTACTCGAATAACTACAAAGACGAATTATCAGGAGACCAAAGTCTTGAATGTAATGTGCAGACGACTAGGTAGGCCTATCATGCAGATGTGAGTTAATTGCTACTAGCTGATTCAGATTATAGACTTTGAAATAGACACTTGTCATTTGTCCAGAGTGATAAGGCTCAATGAGTATACAAAATTAACCTCTTGAAAATTGTGTCATCAGCAGTGGCAACTAAATAACATGTCAAAATCCCACTCTCAGCGTGGAATTTTCCTGTACGTGTTTCATATGGATGTAGCTAAAAATTCAGTGAAGGCATTTCAAGAAGCATACCCAAAATGTTCGATTTTACCAAATGTAGAGTAAACTGAATCCTGTTTAGAAGTTGCTAAAGAATCCACTATCATTATTAGTTTAACTATTATTAATTGTTAGCTATTATTTTAGAGTACCCCACCAAGTGCTGGCCTATCGGTGGAAAGAAGTAGTTATATGACAGAGAATACTACTGTTACCTGATGTGGCACTTGGAGTTAACAACACGCCACCAGACGGCATGGGACAAAAACATACAGGTGTGGTTTTGATAGCTTTGGTTGCAGAACTCAAGATGGATTGTGCACACATTTTTTCTCCATTAGAAGACATTGGTGAAGCTCAGAGGTTGTTAGAAGCTTGGAAAACTGTTTTGTTTTGCTTTCAGTAGTTGTGAAGGCTGCAATCTCAATCCAATTCCGCTGGTGAAATTATTATAAAAACCCAACAAAACAAACTAAAAGACTTGGCTCTGCAAAGAAAATCATCCACTTTGTTAAAACTGAATCTCCAAATGTTCTGAGTCTATTGCTTCTCTTACAGAGGGATGAATGAAGCAAACAAGTACTGATGATTGGCTGGACTTGTTTGCAACAGCTGCAGGAGGAGTTGCCAAATCTGGTTTCATATAAGGTAGCCTAAGTGCCTAGTAAGCATTAAAATTCATTTCCATTCTTTAGCACACATAAAAGTATGTTATTGCCATAGAAAATATGACTAAATCCTTAAATGCAGTGTGCTTTTCTTGGTCAACTTGCTTCATGCTGTCGCAAGAGCTTAATCGACGAGTGTCACCTCTTTCGTGGCTCACTTGACCTTACTGTCAGATATTTTCCATGAACAATTGCCAACGTTTCTTTTTTCATAATATGCAGATAGAATCCTTCAAACGCTCAGTGACAAATACATCTAAATGTGTACGGTACTGGAATAATACCTTCTTTTGAAAACAATCTTCCATAGAAATCCCTTTCAGAATTAAAATTGAAAAAAAAAAAAAAAAGAAAACCCACTTCTAACTAAATGCTCAGCTAAGAGCAAGATTGTATCACAGCTGTTATTTCCCTGTTTTATCCACTGTTGCTTTTCTCCCTTCATCCGACTGCTCTTTCTTTAGCGTAGAAAAATCCACTTTTGAAAGATGGCCATTTCTGTCTTTGAAACTGAGGGCCAAACAACAGCACTTAGCCCTTTGGCAGGAAGCCCATGAGCTGCTGTCTATTAAGACATAGGAGCCAGAGACATTGTTCTTTTTTCTTGCTCTATAAAAAGAAAGAAAATGCAGGCTGTGTAACACTTTGCATGACACAGCCTTATCCCACCTAAGTGCCAATACAATCTGCTGCTCATTTCCCACATGCTTCAGAGTACCTTATATTTTGGGGTCATTCAGAGCAAGCAAACTTGTCAGGTGGTAAAGTTGTCTGGGAATCCTTTATGTCCTGTTCTGACTCTTTCACCGCACTTTTCACTGTAGTAGCTTCCTAGTCCTGTGTGAAGAGATATGAACTTTTTTTTACTCCTCTCCAGTTTATAGAGCATGCTGGATTTTTCTTTGAATGTGATGCGTACACACACCTACACCCACCCACATGTACGATATCAGAGAAGATAAAATCAAGGAAATATGCCTTGGACTTAAAGAAGAAGATAAGCTGCAAAAGTCCTTATTCCTTGCAGAAGGCATTTGCAGTCCCCTACAAAGGAAAAATCCCTGCTGTAGAAAGTTTCTTCCTTCTAGGGAAAAGAAATTTGTCACTGTGAAATGACTGTCATGATTAACTATTTGAGTGCCTTAGTTCTTCAGTTAGGCAATCTGAACATGAGGTTTTGAGTGTTTTGAATGAGGAATGCAGGGCTGGGTGCAACCTGGTACTCTGTATGATGCTGTCCTGTCAGGCAGAAGACAAAACCGCTGTGTCTGAGTTTCTGAGAAGAGCTACACGTTTCCTATTCTCTGAGCTTCTTGCCTGGGTATGCTGGAGTCTGTCTGTTCTCTGCTGCTACCTGCTCAAGTGCCATTAATTCAGAGATAATTTCGTTTTGCCTGTTTCTCTGTCACTAGCTCCCTGGATATTTCCATGAAAGTTGAACTGCTGTTGCTAGGGTGATAATCCATTTCTGTTGATTAGTCACCCTCTGTCGTCATAAGTGGCTTTAGAGCTAAATAGTTCACCTGGCTGTTGGTTCTGATGTCACAAGGACTGGGGGCCCACAGCAGAGCAAGTGGAAATCAAGCAAAACAAGAAGTGCTTATAAAAACAAGACAATTCTTTCAAAATTGTGGTGAATTCTTTGGGGAAACGAGAGTAGAAATGAATAAATGGTATTTTTTTTTTAAAAAATCTCTGAGTCATTTAACAACTTTTTAAACTAAATTCAACCTTTACTGACATTTGAAAGCACTAAGGAAATGAATTCATTTTTTGGATGGGTAGAATCCTGTCTATGGCACAAATTATTTTTCGGGCTGATTTTCTATTAAGACACTCTCAAAAAATGAATTTCTAGTTTTATTTTAAAATCTATTCAGTTTTGAATGAGTCACTCTGTGCCTACACATAAGGGAATCTTGCAGTCCAAATACTATTTAAGACTCGAAATGAAACCATGTTTTATGTCTGAATAGTGAACTATAATTACCTCAGTTTATAACTGTCAAGAAAAAAAATAAAAGGAAAGGAAAAGCAAAGCAAAGCAAAGCAGCATACTTTATTCATGCACACAGTAGATACAATTCACCCTTTATTTGTAAATCTATAGACTGACCTCCAAAACTAAACAGGAAATATAAAATTCAGGAATGACAAGACAGCAGAAGATGGTAGCACATTCCAATTCCCACAAACAACATCATTTATGCTTTTATGAACTCATTTAACAAGTTTAGCTATAGGGTAAATGTCGCTCTCTGTGTTAGACTGTATATCTGGATCTCTGTCTCATTTAGACAGACAGAATGAGGTGACCTGTAAACTAGGAATTGTCTTTCTCCAAACCAGACAACTTAATTTCAGTAACATGACAGCAATGTGTTTATACAGTGTAGTGTTTTACAAGAATGCAAATGTGCAGGGTGAGTAGAAGGTATATAGAAATATGATAAAACTCAGGGCATAACAATTGTTTTGATCAAGAGTAAATGATTTTCTTTTTCTTTTTTTTTTTTGTAATTCTCGAATTTTTCAGTTCGAGCTCATTTTACAATCTAAAAACTGTGGGATTATTAATTTTATTATTTGTAATCCCATCATAACTTTCTGTTCTCCTTGCTCTCCTAAGACAAAGGGCAGCTGAATATAACCCTCGCTGTAGAGATGTTTCTATGTTAAACAGAAGCATTACATTACTAGGTGAAGGACAGGATTCTTCACAGTATTGAGAATGTTGCCCTAAGATTTCTAGATTGATCTATTTTATCCATCTTACTGGTATTTTAGGAAAAAATCACATGAATCAGCATCTACCCAGCAGGTAAGTTGTTTAGGAGATTAACAGTTGTGTCTGCTTTAAAGCCATCTTACAGTCCCTGGAAAACAATACGTGTATCATGTTTCTCTCTGTATCAATCTGATGTTAAACTTCATTGACAGCAACAGGAATAGGTGCAGAAATGTCTGTTCTACTTTGTTTAGGTGGCCTTAGATTGACATTTAATGTTAGTCAGTCAAATGGGATAAGGAAAAATTTCATATGGAACATGCTTGTGACAATTTCTCCACAAGGAGGTTAAAATGAAACAGATGACACATTTTTCAGCAAAGCATGATGCCATATTTTATGATAATCCATTTTGCCACAGACTACAGTCAGAGAAGGGTTTCTTTTTGACAAAGAACAGTATGAATAGAAAGTCTTAATCTTTCAACCTTCTTCCACTGCAGCCGTGTTGACTAGCCATGACAGAAAGAAGCATATTTGATGATTTTTTTACAAAATAATAATTAAGTAAGAGAGAAAATGTGTGTCAAAGTCAGCATTAAAATCTTCAGTAGCATGGATGTAAGATATCAAGAAGACATTTCCTGACAGGCACATCAGTTTACAGAGTTAACAAACATTACAATATTTCTTCAGAGTGAGGAAAAAGAATTGTGAAAGACAAGTAAACATTAGAGGAGGAGGTATGACAAAGCTTAGAATGTCTGTGTATTAGTGACACAGTGCAAACAAGAACGGGTTAATTCCCATCAAATACAAATACACGGAGCCTTACAACCTGCCAGTAATTCTGATCCTGTTAAGGAGATGCTGGAATCATTTCTTAACCCTTTGACTTTATCTGCTGGTTCAAAGTGTATATATAACAGGCTGGAAGAATGATTTAACTTATTTCTATATGTTTTGCCAGAATAAGACAAGCACAAAACAATCACTTGAAGGAACAGAAAGTGTTAAGTGTTAAGTTTAAAACAAAAAAAATAAAAAACAACCCGAAAAAAACTGGTAGGGGAAGATGCGATTAAGTAATGTGTTTAATTAATTTTTCCCCAGCTCTAACAACTGTGCATTTTAAACATTGTTAAGGGGTCCATAAGCATGACACTGGAGTTCAGTGTAATGAGTAAAGGTTTCTAATGCTGTTGCCGTGAATGACCTCCATTATCATCTCAGGCAAGTTCCCACCTCCCACCATTTATCTGGCCAATTAATAAGCCATACAGGCCAGCAACCCTCTCTCACTCTGCATGGCTACTATGAGGGAGCTCTGTTCTCTTAGAATACAAATTACAATAATTCAATAAAAAACAGTTGAAAAGGCAAAGGGAAAAACTTATCTGACACGACTGTGAACAGATTCTTGAATGGTTTATTTGAAAAAAAGCCACTTTGTATCAGGTAAACCAGTTGGCAAATTTGGATCAAATTTAATAAATTGTACCAGCTGATTATTGAAGAAATCTATATTAACATTTTCAAGTACACTGCAAGTACTGGGAAAACTGTCAGAGAAATCCCTGTGTCATTCACAAGTCAATGGGAAATTCGTCCTCACTAATTTATGAATTCACAGTAGATGTGGAAGACCCCAGTTCCAATATATACATTTCTAGCGTGAATTTACCACAACTTGAACCACAAACCATAGTCTTGCATGAAGTGACAGGACATTCCTTAAGAGAGCTATGAGTGTTAATATATATGTCTGCTCTTATTTAAGAAGGACAAAAATAAAATTGAAAGTCATTCTCTTAAAAAAAAAATTGTTTACTTACCAATGTATCATTCAAAATTTGTTGATTTTCAAATTGATAAGCTCGCAATTTTTATTTGTTTATTGTTGTTGTTTTTCAACAGGGAAACAAGGAAATCCCCAGGAACAAAACTTTTCTCAATTTTGTCAAACACATGCAAAAATAATAATAAAAAAAAGGTGATTAACAGAAAGGATCTTTCAATTTGTGATCAATTTTAATTGCAGGTAAAAGATTTAGAGTTGGGAGATTTCTACTCTTTTCATGGCATTCACACTGTCTTTTGCATTTTTGTATAACTTTGGAGAGTAGTGACAGCGACAATTTTCATTGACTTCTTTTTTTATATATATAATGGATGTGTTTAAAGTTTTCCCTTGATTACCCCAATTTTTGTTCATATCATGGAAACACATTGGGGCATGCAGAAGAACTAATTTTGGATGAAAATGTACCTGAAGATATGCCCCTGGATCACTCTCACTTTTTCTATCAATCCCATGCATGGAATCATACTAGAGCTAGTCCATAGCTAAGTGCCAAAGCACACATTGTGTGGGTGTTGTCTTCTTAGCACCGACTGTTGTTTGATCCTAGTAGGTAACATGACATATCACTGTAAACGTAAGCATAGATGATAATGACAAATAAATAACCCTAAACCATAAGATTTTAATATTGCTGACATACTTATGAATAACTGTAGGAAGGCTGATGGAGAAAACCATCAATCATGAGGACCTACTATCATATGTAATGCTAATCACAGCTGCAATAATGGTACAACTGCAATAAGATACTTAAAGTATTAACATCAACAAATTATTTGTAATCATAATACTAAATAATAAGAAAAATTAAAATTATTAACACCTGCATGGATTTTAACACTTTTTCTGATATTTTCATATAGATTGAAATGAAAGCTGTAGTGACTTACACAGGGTGTCTACCAAAGTTCTTTTCTATCTGCTAAACCTGAAAGCAGTAGTTTATGCAAGAATTGCAGCTCCAGTTATTCACAATCCTTTATGAAATTGTAATTTTGGGTTCAGATTCATAACAATAAGTATGAATAAAAATTTAGGAGTGTGTTCTACTATACATTAGCAGGACTGTTTCACCCACTAATTCAATTCAAAGACTTTAATCTACTCGTATCATCTCTGCCAGTCTGGAGGTGCAAACCTATCAAACACAATACTAGCTGCAAATACATTGCTCAAATAGTAGACTATAGGATAGGTGACAACCTCAAGCTGAGAGTTTACTCAAAACCTCAGGAAATTAATGAGCTGAGTGTTTTGAAGCTCCCCTTTCCATATCTCAATGTATGAAACTAATCTCCCTTTATAATGTCAGTAGTCCAACTTTACCCCATCTTGAGCTTTGTGAACCCTTTATATCTCTGCAAAGTGAACAGGACACTTAAGCCTGTCATGACTCATTTGTGCTGCTCTTCGCAGTGCAGAAATAGCATAAAGGATTCCTCTTTTTCCAGTACAGTTTAGAAGTTTTGATGTTCCCCAATGCATGCATTTGAACCTTTCTAGTTTTTCCCTGTAGAATGTTTATCTTTGCAAAACCTTAAAAATTATGGACTTGCCCTCATGGTATGAAGGGGTCTGAGTTATGCAGACTATTACACTCTTTGGGACTTTGTCTCTCTCTTCTGTGCTCAGTCAAGCATGTAAAAGAAGTAGGGAGCAAGAGATTCTGTGAAACATTACGAATTCTAGCTATTTGACAAAGCACCCGTTTGAAGGGGCACACGTAGCTAACAAAATGACTATTAGTGTATGACATCATGCCAGGCTATGTTATAGATACAGATCATTGTTATCCTTAAGAATCCTGCAACATCACAGCAAAAGCTACATGAAATCAGTTTGAATTTGTCTGTAATTAGCTAAAGGGCACAGATGAGTACACAGAAGAAGAACTACTTGTTCTTTTTTTAACATCTGGTAATTAAGTGGAGAAAAGCGGTGGTTTCTTGTGGGAAAATAATTTACCCATTAATCTTAACCACAGTAACCTAGTCACAGCATTTAGATCAAATTGCATAGAGGATAAAAAGCACTAGCAGCATTTTATTTCACATACTGACATCCAATCTGCATTTATTTTTCTGCATAATGTTCTTCATAACCTCATGAGGGCTTTAGTACAGGGAGAGAATAGGGTTTCAAAGAGAATACATTGCAAGGACATACGGTAAATGCATACTCACTTACACTGTAACTGGAAGAGGGGGAAAATGAACTGGAACTCACAATCTTTTTAAAAGCCACAATCTTATTACTCTTCTGCTGCCTTTTTTTTTCCCTCTCTCTCTCCCCTCCCCCCCAAGGCAATGCAAAACCATTTGTTTCAGCTATGTCCCATTTTTAACTTAGAAGTCAAATTCTTTGCCCTATGAAATTCTCCTATGGTTTTATTCTTTCTATAAAAAGAAATTCAAGTGCATTAAATACCGTATATATGTTTATAGACCAAGTTTTACCATTATAATAGGCAGTTAGGTAGTAAAAGACTGAAATTAAAAGAGTTGCATCAACATGAAGCTGGTATAATGTACAGGGAATCAGTCCCATTCTGGATTAATATTAATGCACAATAAAAAAGAGAGGGACAAGAATAAAGGCATGTTTATGGCTTGCTGATATAACCAGCACCTCCTACTGCTTATAACTTCATTTTAGCAAATGCAAATGATTTATTCAGATACAGTACCTATATCTTTCTAGCAAATTCTTTTACAGTAATTTCATTTGAATGCAGACATCTGCTGAGAAACCATAAAGTATCAATTAAGCTTTCTCTATGTGTCATTTAACTGAAGTGTTTTCATCATGGACATGACCACTGCCTAATTCAGGATCAATTTGTATGCAAACCAAACCAATTTTTAAGTATTTGGAATCAATTACTTGAATATTGAAAGCTTCTCATATTTGAAATATTGAAGTTACCCTCTCAGTGAGCTCCATTTATGCTGTGCATTGAATAAGGCAGGAGTTTTGTGAAAAAAAGCTGTATGATTATGTAATTAATTCCAACGCAGATGTACAAAGGGAGCACTGGTAATCTTCATTACAGCTTTTCCTTAGTCTGAGCAGCTGGCTTTGCAATCTTACCTTTCATTTGGCAAAGCAGTGCTGCTAGTTTAATACAATTGCCTAGGGTTTTTCTTTTTTTTAACAAGCAAAATAATAACTAAAAATTTCAGTATGTGGATGCATATTGTCTCCCATATTGATTAAGAACAAGATTTATCCTAGAACAAGTTGAAAAACTTATTTCTTCTATATTTTCTCTGCACAGAAATTGTCCATTTTTTTTATTAGACTGCGAGGGACTTTTTTTTTTTTTTCCAAAGAAAAAGGATGTTTCCTTTGACTCTTTATTTTCCAAGTGAAATTTACAGGCGTTTTCCACTTGAGCTAAAGTACTTGCAAGTCATCCTCTTGGCTATGCCTCCTTATGGAAGAGACAGTGGAGAGAGAGGCAATGCAGCGCTCTGCTAAACCACCGTGTTGCCCCTCAGCTCACCAACCCGTTACCTAGATAAATAAGACAGACGGTTGTATCTCCAGCCTTTGTACATCAGCCTGACACAGTCTAGAATCCAAGTCACCCTAAGTACGGTGCTATGGTATAGGTAATATATCCTGTGACTTTACAGCTTCTGCACTAAACCTGGCTTCACAGAAAAGCACCGACAAGGTACAGCTGTCTGCACTTGTTTGTACGCGTAGGCATACTTGATTCCTATACTTTGTTATACGCCATGCAAATTATACCTTGCTAATGCATTTCACAGTGGTTTGTGACAATAGAGGAAAACAGATCCAAGCATTCGCTCTAATGCTCAGAGAAGGAAAATGCTGTAGTAACTATAAACTTCTCTATTATTCTCCACAACTGCTTTTGGATTTCTTCTTCTTTTCCTTGACAGCTGAAGTCATGTCATGTTATCCATCTGCTCTTGTGTACCCCCAGGTCATGCCTTCTCAGATCTGACTTTGTCTCTTCCTTGCCATTCCATTCATCCCTCTCCTCATTTTTCTCCCAACAGATACCCAAGTATGATTTTCAGAAGCTTATGACTTTGATCTTCTGGGGCAGAGTTTCACGGGAATTTTCCTCTCCCATATAAACTTTCCATATAGTAAGACAGGATCTGAGTGCCGAGAAGGTACTACGCGCTGAAGTAAAACATCTCAGCAGGGCTGACTCATCCTGTCCTTTCAACCTCCCTCTCACTGATGTGTCCATGTCCCAGACAGCATTTTCAGAGGAACCAACAGCACTTCTGTCAAAAAGCAAACGAAAAGAAGTATGGTTGCAATATACCAGCAATGCTGGGAAGATCCCAAGCTATTTCTTCCGCTTTTTCCCTTCTTCTGGCAACATTTATGCTTCATTCCCTTCCCCTGTGCAGTGTGAGACAGTGAAGAGCTGCAGAAGACTCCTGCAAAATAGACAGGACCACGTCAAGTGAGAATCTTCCTGGTCAGTCTGGTTGCTAATCTTTTAATCTCCTGCTCTGACTGGGGCAAAGTAGGGGTAGAAGAAGCCATGAATAATCATCATGCCTGATACGTGAAGCACAAAACTGCATGGTTCAAATTAAGCAATTTCTCAGTAACATGTCCAACAGTGTTCCTATGGGTAAGGAGCTGCTTAAGTTCCATGAAACTTAAGCTTGTATTTATCTGAAAGGACAGGTACTTTATTGAAATGGCATTTGAACCAGAATAATTTTCTGGGTAATTTTGTATAACATCTCACTTTTTGAAACACACTACTATTCTATCAAGTGGCTTTTAGCAGGATTTGCAAAGCTAGACTGCAAGTGCTTCCTGTCAAGCTGCCACACAAACAAAGACTGGACTTTTTCCCACTGAGAACCACTCCTCCAAAACACAGCTTTTGGATGAGGAGCAAATATTTTTCTGTTAGTCACAAGTGTTCTGAATTTCATCAAAATAAAACAGAAATCATCACAGAGAACTGGAATACTTCCCACCTTATACCTATGTTCTCACTGCATCAGACTGCAGTCTGGTTATGATAGTCATGATCAGGGATGAAGAGGTGCTCCGGCTTCCCTTATGCTTCCACGCAATCTGCTTGTTGGGATGATGCGTGGATGCAGAGCTGCTGCTCTATTCTTTGCAAGTAGCTGTGGTGAGCTGGAGAGCAGCTTGCCCCCAGGCTGACACTTTAGGGGAGCCAGCTTTCCGGCTGACCACTCTGTGTTTCTGAAGCAGGTCAGGAACATGCTGGGTTTGAGTGTGAAGTACATTGTCAAAGTTTATATTATCTTCCTCTGTCAAGAGATTAAAAGCACTTATTTAATGGATCATTGAGTTCAGAGACTATGCAATATGCCGCTTACACATTTTCAACTATAGAGCGAGGCTAGTTTCTGGTAATAAAAGTTGTAAAACATGTAAAATTGATGAACAAGCATCTTTTTTTTTTTTTTTTTTTTTTTTTTTGCTAGAGAAAGTACATCTATTTTTAAACAAAGTGTATATCTGCTTTTCCTAAGAGAATGAGTCTGGAGTTCTAGTAGTTTATTGTTTTGTCTTCTAAAATAATTACATGATAGGTGGAAGACTTCAGATTTATAATCTTGTTCTAGAAATGTCAGTCATATTTTTTAGATCTCACAACTTACACTTTATTCAGTGCAGACAAACTACAAAATCAGTCCCTCCACAACACATAGTGTTTCAGTACGTTTGTGGGTGTCTGTATGTGTAAAAGCAACTTTTTGTATATTAGAGAAAGACTGTGATTGCATTCTCTTTGCTTTATTATCCCTTGAAGGAAACTTCAGTCACCAGGACTGATGATCTGACACTTTGAATTTAATTTAAAGGCCATAAAACCAAATCAAGTTTTGTCATCAATGGTGCAACTTCAAGTGTAGACATATTTTTTTCCTCTTACTCTATTCTGAAAATAGGTGTAAATATGACTGTAAATTGTTAATAGCTCTGGGACTTCCTTATACTGTGAGCAGAACAGACGCACTTGGAATGTACATTAATGTGAATAACATACTGAGTGGCTCCTATATAACTTCAAGCATAGCACTACAGTGATGAAGGGATTAGACACCCTTCGGTGTCTGGTTGTCTCTTCACAAGGTGCCCCTTGTGACATACACAGAGGTGTATTGCCATCACTGCCAGCACCTTGGAGTGATGTAGGCCCATTGCGGTTATCAGCAGCATAACATCTGTCAGCCTTGAAAGAAGCACTTCTACAAAATGCATAATCAGCATTAACTTTGCCTAGAGGTGGGAAAGGAAGTTTTTACATGAAGCATGATATTGTTTCATGCACTAGCTTATGCTGCTCTGAGAAGAAGAGGCAGCTTTTTTACATAATCAACAGTAAATAACAGTGAAAGGGCTTTTTCCCCCTCCTGGGTGTTTGCAAACTGAGCTCCCCTCTCTGCACTTGGTGAATAGTCAGCCTATTTCAAGATAAATAATTTACAGCTAACCCTTCTGACTTAGGGTGCTGAGCTTGAGAGCTCTGAAGCCCTAGGTTCCCTATGTGAGCCCGGAAAGAAAAGGGACATTGCCAGGGGAAATTCAGGCCACTGCAACTCTGACCTAATTTACAGTAGGGCTTGATTCTCTAGTGCCTAAATAAGGCTGGAGGCAATTACACACTAAATCTGGGGCTTCTGCTGAGTGGGATATATGGAGGCCCAGCCTTTTGCATGTTCACAGGAAAAATGTGGGATTTAATCACAAAGTTAGGGTCCAGTTTTAAGCCTTTTAGTGTTAACCATCTTTAAGTCCTGTTATATCCCACAGCATCCGAAAGTCCTCAGAAGCCTAAAGGAGGGAAATGCTCTGCACCTTGCAGTGCTGAGTCTGTTATTGCATTAAAGCAATGTTCTGTGAAGATGTTTTTGTTTATCTATATTTTTTTTTCCCTTGTAAAATAATTCCTAGCAGCTATCCTGTACTTTGACAACCAAAGGCAGCCTGGTTTAGGACTTTTCTTGTCATAGTTTTGACTTGACAGTACTTCTTCATAAGGACTTAATGGCTTACAAGCCATTCTAACCTGTAAGGGCTTTTTTTCCTTCCTTTTNTTTTTTTTTTTTTTAACAATAGAATAAAAGGAAGCTGATTCAGTGCAATATCTGATATTGCACCATGGCTTCTTAACTTTTCAGTGATCCTTTAATGCTGTAATTTGCTTGCCTTGACTTATATTTAAAATCTATATAATGTAAATGTTTAATCTTTTCTCAGATATTTAATAATGAGATTATTGCAGTGATAACCTTGTAATTTAAACACAGGTAGGAGGGGAAAGAGGTGAAAAAAGAAAAATCTCCAATTATTGTGATGCCCTCTTTGGATGCATACACAGATATTAAATCAGAAACCCCAACATTTAGTTTAGTCTTATGTGATGTATATTCCATTATATAACCACATCTTTCAAACCTAATTAAACAAAGATTCTGTTATTCCTAGGGATATTATTCCTTATGCCTTGCAAAGACTCCTGAAATGGGCTTATTGTCTGTGTATATAAACTACTGAGATTGTACAAAACATGGCATAATTTAAGCAGGCTCAGCTTCTTGCAGTTTCCCTGATCATTCAACTCTCCTGCTGAGCTCCGTTTGTTTGGCAGTATTGCATCTCTTTTAAACTGCAGATGCAAATAACTAAAACTGAATTTTCTATATCATGTTCTGGTGCCAAATCTCCTTTCTAACTCTTAAATCTATAAGGATATAAAGTTTCCTTCTTAAGTTTTTTGGGAAGAATTTTTTTATCTATTTTTTTGTAAATCCCTTAAAGCGTAGCATGGAGCCACTTTGGAAATTAGTTTATGCATATAAAACCATTTCCCAGTATGCAGTTGGATGTAAAATATGGAAATGCTACAGCTTATTTATCTTCCAGATACCTCCCAGCCCCTTCTGTGAGACCCAGAATATTTTAGCAAAGGGTGCAGTTCAGTCCAGAAACACTGAATTTTGCCTTTACTTTCAGTGGAAGCAGAATCAGCCCCACTATAGTTACCCTGGACAGTAACTGAACAACAGTTTTCTAAATCCTACACTTGAATGATCACCACTGAACAATTTTCTATTTAGTACTAGTGCAAATTCACTGATATGAATAAATTTAAACATAGAAGGTGGATGTTGAAAAGAGCCTGGAGTAAGCATGCCCACGACTTTATGTAATGATGCATCTCAGCACTGCCAGTGGCATTACTGAATAGACACAAACTGCTACTTCTACTGCTGCTACTTCATTTAATCTCATTTCTTGTTCAATACAATCATACCATTAACCTTATAAACAATGTTAGTTCTTATACATTGCTTCTTACTAACGGAACTTAAAATTCCTTCCAAGGAGGTCAGTGACACAGTTTACAAAAGGTGACACGGGAAGGGTGGAGGAGTGAAGACAGGGAGGAAGGAGAATGAAGCACAGAATTCCCACCAAAACCCTTTCAAATGTAGTTGAGGGTGACCTTCCCAATACTACATTGCAGGACACCAGGAGAAATGGGAACAGAACCCACATTTTAGTATCTAAGAATAGTATTCCCACAACAAAACTTCTTGTCTGCAAATTTAAAATTATCTCTATTTCTTAGCAGGTAACATTGTCAAGTCCTGGCACTGCCAAATCCATATACAAGAAGAGCTTTAAATAAGGGATGATGAACAATGACTATTTTCCATTTTACTATATAAGAGCAAAAATATTTTTCCATATGGCAATGCCAATAACTATGTGGCATTGCACATTTATTAGCAGAGTCCTGGCAGTTTTCAACAAAGCATGCACTCATTCTTTTATCCACAGCTGTAGTCTATAATGTTGGTGGTAAATTTTTTTAATAAATGTTATTGCATTACCAGTAATGACTTGGATACTAGATATTTTGTTAAAATTATGAAAGGATACTCAGGGGTCACACCCAAGAGTTAGCTTTTATATAGAACATGAATGACTAGTTACAAAACTCTTTTTAAAGTTTATGAGAGTTGAATCTTCTGTAAAATCTCAAACCATGCACTGAAAATTTACTCCCTGTTGTCAAAAATATAAACAAAATACTCAATAGAAAGATATTTCTGCTTAGGTTTTATGGAAAAGCTTATTTATGCCCTTGAACTTCTATTCTAATATTTTGTGAAGAGGAGAACTTTCAGAGCACAAAGAAAATTGTGCTTTCATTATTTACAGTTTTAAAGAGGCTCAATGTCACAAAAGAAGTGAAGCTCAGTGGGACAGATGAATTCTCAACAACAAAAGTTAAAAATACCCACCATTAAAAGTATTTCAGCAGTGGGATAACACCTTCAAAGATCTACCGGCAGGTAGCTGAGGCAGGCACCCTGCCATACGCCTTTCTAGTTTACAGTTTGCCTTTTCTCTGCCCCACAGATACCAGGCAGTTTTCTTCAGAGTTTGGGCTGTGTTCAGACTCCAATTGCATCCTTAAAAGGTATTAAAATTATGGCTTAATCAGGTGCATAGTCTTTAAACACATTTACTTGCAGTTAGCTATCTTACAGTGTTAAGGAGAGCAGGGTATAGAGAGAGGAATCCTTTGCTTTCGTTATGTAAAGGGCTGGGCTTATGCTTGATCTTTTGTTGTTGAAGAGGGGAAAACCCAATATGCGTTCATCGCAACATTCATCTCTGTAGAGGACATGAAGGTTGACCAGAAGCATCCAGAGGCAATACTTGCCTAAAAAGGGGACCTGACTGTTGGAGCATCATGGAATGAGGATGCTTTTTCTAATATTAAATAGTAAAAACATGTTTTATTTTTATCACCTCTTGCATCTCTTTAGACGGCCCCTTTTGAGATAGGTACTATTACTTACAAGATTTCATAGGCAGGAAATCCAGGTACCCAGATCAAATATAGTTTACCCAAGTTCAAACTTAGAAAGGACAACCTTAAAAGCAGTCTGAAAAGGGCAAGTGTAGGACCTGCTTCTCTATACTCAAGAAGAGAAGGAGGTTCTTGTGAGTGAGATTGAACTAGGGGATCTCTTTTGACAGTTCACAAGAGGATATCTTGTAATAGATCTTTGCTACTGTTTACCTCTATGAACAAAATCTCATTTATGTTTTTTAAAAAAGGAAACTTGAATGCACTATACTGAATATACTGTCACATGAGATAATGGATTCTAAATTACAAATTCATAAGAAAAAACCCCAAGCTTTTTGAATTATGAAGAATTACAGGAAATCTGAAAAGGCATTTCCCTCTCCTCCCTCCTTCCAAAGTATTATTTTATTAATTAGGAAATGCATCACTGCCTATTTCTTATACAGTGTGGTTCACAGACGACTGTTAGATGAAACATAACAAGGATTTAACTAATTGATATTAGCTTTCATTAGTCTCTAATGACTCAAATAAGGTAATATGAGAGTGAAATAAATTTAGACTGATGTAATATCCAATTAGGATATAATCCAAAGTAGATATTTCACTATTTGAATATTCTTTCCCTCATTGATCCCTCCTGATGGTATCTGCCTTGCATTCCTCAGCAGTACATCAGGGGGATAGTGCACTTTCACAGAAATAACAGGAGATTTCCACAAAGCAGAATGAAGTGCTACATTTCTTTAAGCAGGCCAGTATGATCAGAAGCCCCATGAGATAGATTTATTTATTTAACATGAGATGTCTTTATTTTTGCATAGTTTAGATTATAACTTCTCTCTTTGTAATTTCTCTTCCACCATTATTCCAGTGGAACTAGAAACACGACAAGATGAACATAATTTAACCAATCTCTTAGCTCACAATAAGTATCACTCAAGTATGCTCAGGCAGAGAAACTCTCTTTAAACGTGAAGGTTCCCTCACTGATTTTTTTCTGTTTCCTGGCCTACATAGACAACGAATACAAATACAGTCAGGATCTACTGAACTGTCCCAGCTACATTTGTGGCAATGTCTAAAATCTCATGCAGTATCCAGAGAGATGTTTAAAAATTATTTTTTATAATTTGAAAGCAGTTGGCATGAGGTGCCTCCAACTTAAATGGAAATAACAATGACACCATCTGGATATCAGTGGACACACAGAATATTTATGCCAGTGAATTTTAAAGAAACACGTGGCTGCGCATATTTAAGCCACCAAATATTTGTGTATTTATTGCATGGGATAGAAATATGTATTAAATTCTAAAGCACAGAAGTTATTTCACAAACACCACTCATGGTCCATTTAGTTCTATATATTTTATCAGACTTAAAGTTCTTAAACCAGAACCTCAGAGACTGTACTGTACAATTCAGTCTCCTATTTTAAGCAAGAATAATAATTAAAAAATATTTAGTTATGAAACAAACGACCTATTTCCACAAAGGATTTTATAATCCACTGGGAGAAATGCAAACTTGGTTTTACCCCAGTGACAAGAAAGGAGTTATTCTGAGAACGGTACAATCTATTTGCCTGTCTTATGTTATCCTATACCGTTAATTTATTTTGTAAAAGCCATAACCAGATTTTGTTTTGATTTTCTGTCAATAACACTGTTGATACAGTCATTAATTAATACCTTGGGTTTTTTCCCAGAATCAAAATTTGTTTGAAACTGCTGTACGGCAAGAGGTAGTGGCCTTGGATTTCAAAGTCTGTGGAAAGATTGGCAATGAAGACCACCCTGTCACTGGCTCAGAACCTGTCTCCCTTCTGAAAGGTCAGGTTGCAGCATACTAAATCCAGGTGCCATACAGGCTCAAACCCTCTATATATAATAGAAAAAGCATAGATAAACTTTCAGAAAAAAAAAGCACAGGGCAAAGCTCTCCCTTAGCATAGGCAGGATTTCCATGACATACAATTATTTTTTGCCTGAGGTTAAATCTGACCCTCAAGCTTAAGTAAGGAACTAGGCAGCCTCTTCTTTGAAATGACAAAATGAATGACAAATGACAAAAAGGAATGACAAAAAAAAGTAGCATAGCAGATATAGTAATAATAAAGACAGTAGTACTTGCAGTCATTAATTATTTTTTGCAAATTGACTCTATCAACTAGGGTGCACCTTGACATTTTAGAAAAATATAAAATAACTAAGTTGGTCTTAATTCAAAATGTCACTGGATTTACTGCTCATGTAGTCTAATATCTTAGCACTATGCTACTCCTCTCATACTTGTCCCATTTATCTCCTTA
Source organism: Rhinoptilus africanus (assembly GCA_013400135.1). NCBI lineage: Eukaryota > Metazoa > Chordata > Aves > Charadriiformes > Glareolidae > Rhinoptilus > Rhinoptilus africanus. The sequence continues at coordinate 84,389 of VXBO01012000.1, forward strand.
CTCTTCTTTGTTAATGCCTGCTTTCCCACTCTTCTTCACAACACGCTCCCCTCTTTTCTCCACAGTTCTCCAGTTATTTTCTGGCTATGATCTTTGCTTCCTTCTCTTAAACTGGTGACGTTTATTCCACCCAGGCATAAAAAGAGCAGTGGAGACTCACTG
>VXBO01012000.1:84636-102389 GCA_013400135.1 Rhinoptilus africanus
CTTTTAGGTGACCTTCTGTGGTTTCTAGAATCAGTACTATAAAATTACACCTTCAGGAGAGTTCTGAAAGTTTCTATATTTTTTCAAGTTTTATTGGATGGTCTAATAAAAGATGCCTCTTCTACCTTCTAGGTTTGTCTTGCTGATAAGATTTGTTTAATCCTTATAGCATTACATTGGTCTTTTCCAGAAAACTGTTTCCGTGGAGCTGGATTCCTATCAGAAGCCTTGCTTCTTTTTGGGATTCATGCCCTGGTGCAGCACCTGGGTTCTGTGTAAAATGCCTAGTGATCTTTAGATCTTTTAACTGTAGGACTCATTAGGACTGCACTGCACCAAGTAAGCGAACGGAAAATGCTGAGGAGATGTTTATACTCCACCCTTCAATTATGGTTCAATCCAAGCAAAAAGTCCTTGCACCCCACCACACATTTGAGAATAACATGCTCTTTTAATTATCATTTAATTACCATCATGACAGCTTCTAACCAAGAAGCTTGTGACTACAAGAAGTTCTAGATACATCAATGGAATCACATAAGTGCACATTCAGCTGTGTGGGTATGGATTATGGTTTTCAGCTATAGAAGATGACAATGCTGGGCTGGATTTCTCTCATTTTGTTCAAATACAATTAGTACAGATGATGATTTGTCTTCTGAATAAACGTGTGTCCTAAAAATACAGAATGTAATAGCGCCCAATCTCTTGTTAAAGCTGCTTCACTTCACATTATGATTGGTTCCCAACGTAAAAAGGAAGGTGGAAATTCTTGTGTAAAACCTTAGAGAATATGAAAAAGTTCAGAAACAGCTGAATCAGGCAAGTTGTAGCCCAGTAAAATATAATTTTGCTATTATTTGTTAAAGATCACAAGTTTTGTGTTGGTCTGCCAAGTGCTGAGTTTCTGGACTTATCTAGGTTTCTCTTGTTCAGCTGTGGTAACAATTTGTCTAGCAATCAGATAACTATTGTCCAAATTTATTTTAGTTTTACTTTAGTTTATAGCAATAACAAGTATTTACTCTGTGTACATTGAATGACTGTAGAATGAAATGGGATATGGAGGAGTACAGGCACACGGTGATACTAGCAGTTCTGTCCTGGAAACACAAATCACAATGGTCAGTTATAGGTCAATGCAACTTGCAATTGCTCAGGTCAAAACATGTTTTTAGAGATAACAAAGAGAACTGATAAACTGAATAATTGGAAACCAGTGATGAGGAAGAGCATGTAGGGAGAGCAACTTAACAGAATATATAAAAATCAACTAAAACAGACCCCAGGCTGAGGAGGAAGATTCCATCTACATCAATATCATGTGACTCCTGGTAAAAAGGATAAAGAAACCCAACCAAAGGATAATGCCTCACAGTGGAGACCTCAAGTTGTTGACCTAATGTCTGCAAATTCTGCTTCAGTTATATCAATGCACATGCTCTTAGGACCCAGAGGAAATCTGGAAAGGTGAGTTTAACACAAGATAAACAAGGATAGATTTTTTGCTTTAAAATGTAGTATTAAAGTTTAATACATGCGTTAATCTGGAACAGGAATATATATTATTATTATATACACAAATGTATATTATTATACCCAGAGTAATAACTTGCAGTATTAGGTCTGTCTGACTGTCAAAGGGCATTGCTGAAGGATGTTTCAGTGGGCCTTATGGAAATTTTGAAGCCCCTCCTGTTATTGCTGCTCCATTATGTGTACGGGAATTCCTTCTGGTTTTCACATCATCCATCATGCTAACGCAACAAGGAAAACCATTGGGGCCTGCACATATCCCCCTTCTGTGTGCCGCTACTTCTGATGGCCAAATGTATTCAAATCCATTTAATGTTTTAAGAGGTGAAAAGCATGCAGAATTTGAATCAAACTGAAAGGAAAGATGTATATGCTCAGCACCTCGTGAAAAAAAACCAACACAAACCAAAAAACAAAAAACAAACCAAGAAAACCCCCATATATTGTATTTCTTTGGCCTGACAAATACAAAGATAACTACCTAAAATGTAAGCTGAAGATGCTTGACACTTGGTAAAAGAAGCTGCACCTCATAAGGTGAGGCTCTTAGTTTATATGCTTGCAGCACACTGCATCACTGTAAGAAACTCATTGATTTAGAACTTTACTGTCAAAAAGAAGTAGCAATTTAAGAATACTAAAACATAGCTAAATCTTGTATTGGAGGGTTGTCATAGTCATAGTACTCTCAGTGGCAGGATCTAGTGGAAGATTACAGCTTTTGAAAGCCTTATACCCCCTCTGCCTCAGATGCATAACTAAAATCAGGAATAGGAGAAAACAGATTCCATAAACCACAGACATTATGCATCTGCACTAGAAAAGTGCCAAGCATGAAAGGATAATTTAACACCACACAGACTATGCTGTATGGGCATGGTGCTCTGTGCAGTCAATGCTTTTGTGCTTGAAATATGATATTTTGTATGAACAGAATAGCCTTTTGCCACCTGCCCCTAGTCTGTTGCTATGCTCATCACTAGTTTAGATGAGGCCATATAGCCTAAAGAGACATGCTGGAAAAAGTGATCTTATTTTACTGAAAACTGTATGTGGCAAACTCTGAAAAAGTCTTAAGGAGATTAAAGTAGATGCAGAGATTAAGAAGTAAATTTTAAAGAAATGTATTTCTTATCCATCTGGAGTTAAAATATTTACAAGAAACATAGCTGAGGTTCCCCTTTTTTAATTTTCATATTTTTTTTTAAGGAGAAGGCTTTAGATTTAATACTGCTCAATTTTTATTTCTAGATAAGGAAATAAGTTCCGATTTAAAAAGATATTGCGTGGACTTTATATGAAGATAGGTACATAGTGATATTTTTAAAGGTCTATATGATGTAGCCTTTTCTATAAAATCTTACAGGATGCCTACATTCTTCACTAGATGCAGAAATACCTCCAGATGCTGCAGCCAAAATGATTTTCCACTTTGTGTGCTTCCTCTATACTTCTCTTGCCTTTCACAAACAGAACTGAGCAGCTTCAATGCAAACTGGAAAAGTTTGGAAAGATTAGACATTTTCCAATTAGAACAATGTTAGTATTTTTCAGGTTAAAAACTCTGCTATGACACCATCAGTTTTGTCAGCTAATCTCAAAATAATTTTAGATAGAACAGTACTTTCTGCAATAGCTGCACTAAGGTCTTTTTCCGTTCAAATGGCTCTCATCAGTCAGAGAAGATGGACATACCTCGACTTTTAGTTGCACTAGATGTTTTGCTAAAAGTAACTTCAAACACTACTTAACATTATTGATCAAATTCTAAATTACTTAGCAGCTACCAATTAAAATATTTAACTGTATTCAGCATAGTTTTAGGCACATCAAAACTCTTTTTGCTGGGGGAATAAATGATCTTCATGTAGAGGGATTTTCATTATATACGTTCATTAGTAGATGGCTAATTTTTCTATCAGAAATTTTCCTACATTAGATGTAAGAAAAATAAACACTTTTGTACACAGAATTTTAGGTATCTATGCACTCTTAGGGATATGAATCTAATACATGATCAAATGAAGATACACACGTTTATAGTTGCTAGACAATAACTAGTCCGTGTTATTTTTGGTTGTTGCTATTCCATAGTTTAAAAAGCTAAAATGTTCATTATGGTGATAAAATCAGAATTATGACAGGCAGAGGAATGAGGGCATTGCATAATTTGTAAATTCCCATTGCAAAATGCTGAGCAATTAGTAGAATGGCAATTGGCAGGCACCTAAAGATGTAGAAATCACTTGTAAAGGTTATCCTAATGTCAGTATTCTGACAGTTCAGTACATATTAAAATAATTAATTCCTACAATGATCTTTAGTGGTGAAATAGGTATGTAGCAGCAAACAGATTCACAGAGAAATAACTCTTGACTGAGTAAACTTTAGTCATATCATTTGGAAAATTTGTCAAACCCAAACATTGCTGATAGTAGTGATGTAACTGCCCTTGTTCCCATTTGTAGAAAAGAGAATGCTCTGAATAAAAACCTGAAAAATACCCCAATTTAAAGATCTTGTGTTCTATCCAGGAAGAACAGGGTCTATACAAAAGCAAAGGCAAAATCTAAAGTAAAACAAACAGCAAAAACAGTTAACTGGTCCTTCAGTACCCAGATCAAAAATTCTATTTTGCTGTTTCAAATACATGTATATTGTTAAGTATGCATGTATATAACATGTATATAATATAATACAAGTTAATGACTAATCCTCTGCAGTATCCCTTTTATGTCTGTCTTGTCCACATTTTTCCTTATGTTATCATATTAGCTATATATGATTCTTAGACCCTTCAAAAGAATAACACTTGTACAAACTCTGAAACATTTACATTATCAGACACTGATATACTTCTACATCTATTAATATCAATTAAAATTCAAAAATATGTGACTCTCTGAGAGATTTTAAAAATTCATCATGTGGTGGTAAAGATGTCTGGCCATACTAAGCATAGCATATCCTTTCAACTTTTTTTTCCCCTTATGGGCAAAGGAGACTACTGCTCACAAAGGTTACTTTAGGGTCAGAATTTCAGTATGTGATAAAAGGAGCTCATTCTTTATCTTGTAATGAGCTCACTAGGCCCATTTGATGTAGACCAAATGGGCAAAATGAAATCTTTCATCTCTTTCACATTCATGCAGACTTTCTCAGTTTTAAGCTATTTCCATTTTTCTTTTTACTCAAATAAGCATCAGCAATATGCAATACGTATTTTCCTTTGAGGTATTTAGCTATTATTACCAGCATTTACCAGATACCTGCCATGGTTTCCCAAGTAATGACTTGATTTAACAACACAAATGTGCTTTTTAAATTGTTTCACTTGCTGCATGAATACAGTCCACCGTTTTGGTGAACAAAATGAATTACAAGTCTATTATTAAGTATGAAGTTAATATTAGGTCCATGTTTAACACCTGCTATTTGCATATGTTTGTTTCTAACATCAACCAGTTGATATTTCTATCATAAGACATGTTTGTTTCTCCCTCTGCCTCTTTAAGTACACAGATAACTCTGCATCATATACCTTCCTGTAAAAAGTTATCCACCCAAAAATAACCGGCAAAACATTGGACACAGAATCCTCATACGTCAGTGAAAAAGGCATTTTCCTGAAGAAAATGAACTCTTTGCTCTTCTACCACTGTCTCTTTCAACACAAGGCATTTCCTGATGCTGGTGCATTTCTGAAAATTCTTATTTGGCACACACCATATTGTTCACATTACTGGTCTCCAAATTTAACATACAGGCAAGAATTTTCATGTTGGAAGCTTTACCCTTTTGAAATCTGATGGGACTTTGCCGACACTGTTGAATAATGTTTAGTCTCAAAAGAGTTGTCCAATATAGATGTAATTAAAATTCCTTAATCCCATACAGCAGCTAGCAGAGCTTTCTCAGAGTTTGAGTATTTCTCATCTTTCAGTCATTCAGCTGTCTACTGCTCTGAGTAGTAAACTCAATTCTTATTCCTGTGACTGCTTTGTGCACTCAGTTTTATGAGCTAGGCCATCTTGAACACAGAAGAATTTTCCCTTTATGCAGAAGGGCTAAGCAAGATTTGCACTACTTATTTTTCACTTCACTTCTTTCATCTGTTCCAACTTTCAAAACTGCAGCCAGTCTCACTGCCTTAATTTAATTCAATGGCTGTGCCATTCCACACTACCTTGGGATCCATTAAAAATATCTTTTTTTTTTCTTTTTTTTTCCCCTTATTCCAATTCTGTGGCTGATCTTTAAACACAGATGGTTTGAACCATTCACCCTACCTTATGCTCTTCTTGGCAAATACTGAACAATATTTTTAAAAAATTACTTAGAGTTTTGGCTTTTTCTATTCTATTTGTGCAGTGACATTTCTTGGGCAATTTTGCCATCTGTAGAACAAAATTAAAAGGCGAGGACAAGGTGAAATCTTTATTCTCTGCCCTCAAATTTCAGTTATCCTATTATGTAGTACTATTTATCTGGGATTGTCTCTGCGTCTTTTCAAACAGCCTTGGTTCTGTACCTTTTATTGTCCTGACTTTGACCAAAAAAATATTTAATTTGGGAAAAAAAAAGACATTTGTAAAATGAAAATAGCAGCTTTCACTTTATTTACAAAATCTAAATTACAGCAAGGTATTTTTGCAATAATAGAGACTCACAAAATCAAACTCACACAGGTCGTTTGTCAGCACATTATCAGTTTCAGCATAGGCATAATAGGAATTAGTTTCAGTAGATTATAATCTGTTAGAACCAAAGTGTTTGTAAAGAATAGAAAAGATCTACTTAGGGTTGGCCAAAATGAGTTAAAACTGGACATCCAGTTATTTGCCATAAAATACCTGTTAAGAAACTTTTGAAACTGTCTTCTGATTTGCCACAACACTAAAAAGCCATACTAAATGTAAAGTATAAATAGTAAAATAAGACATGGTACCTTCATTGTTCAGATCCAGTGTGCCGACTTTTACTTCCATGCTCGAAACACGAACCATCAACTTTTAAGCTAGAACAAGTCTTCATCTTAAAAAGTCATTGTAGCTAACAGTCTCATTAACACACACAGAGTTTTCCCAATCAGCCATTCAGAATCCTAATCAATGAACAGAGGTGGCTGAAGCGCTTGCCATCTTTTCTCAATGGAATAGATGCTACGGTGCTTTTGACACCGTTTCCCACAGCATTCTCCTGGAGAAACTGGCTGCTCATGGCCTGGACAGGTGTACTCTTCACTGGGTAAAGAACTGGATGGATGACCATGCCCAGAGAGTGGTGGTAAATGGAGTTAAATCCAGTTGGTGTCTGGTCACAAGTGGTGTCCCCCAGGGATCGGTGCTGGGGCCGGTTCTCTTTAATACCTTTATCAACGATCTGGATGAGGGAATCGAATGCACCCTCAGTAAGTTTGCAGATGACACTAAACTAGGCGGGAGTGTTAATCTGCTGAGGGTAGGTTGGCTCTCCAGAGGGATCTGGACAAGCTGGACTGACAGGCTGAGGCCAATGGCATGAGGTCCAACAAGGCCAAGTGCCAGGTCCTGCACTTGGGTCACAACAACCCCAAGCAGCGCTACAGGCTTGGGGAAGAGTGGCTCGAAAACTGCCCGGCAGAGAAGGACCTGGGGGTGTTGGTTGACAGCCAGCTGAATATGAGCCAGCAGTTTGCCCAGGTGTCCAAGAAGGCCAACAGCATCCTGGCCTGTATCAGGAATAGTGTGGTGAGCCGGACTAGGGAAGGGATCATCCCCCTGTACTCGGNCAGTTTCTGCCCATGCTGTTCAAATACTGAGACTGAGGCCAAAAAGCACCCTTTCCAAACAAACAAATGATCAAAAAATCCCCCAAATTCCAAGTCAAATCAATCTTAAATTTCACCAATACATTTGGAAAAGGTGACACTATATCACTTTCCATATGGCTGTAAATTTAGTACCAGTTAGGCAGAAAACAATGTTCTTCTGATAACAGAATGGCCACAAATAACACAAAATCTGAGCTGATCATATGATCATACAATATTGTATTTAGATTGATCATCTTTACGTTATTGCCAAGAAAACAGCACAAACTGTCAGGCTCAGGCCCTTTTATCTTTTCTTCCGTATGTGCTCTGCAAAAGTGTGAAAAATATTCATAAATCATAGAGCTGTCATGGTACTCCCCAACTTTTTCTTTCATTTTGTCCCCGATAGTCTTCTAGCAAGCTTTGGGAGCAAGCTTTTCCAAAGCATATTGTTGACTTATACTTCTATTATACCACTGCTAACTCCTTATTCAAGTATCATCCAAGGCTGTGTTCAGTTTAGGAAATCACATAGGTAAGACTGACTCCTTCAAAACACCACAGGAGTATGCAACAGCATCAAGGATCATTTGCTATCCACATATGGTATCAAAAGAAAGCAATAATCTAGCATATTCTGTGTGCAACCGCTTCCTTAAATCCTGTAATTGTTTTGTGGACATGAAGGGGCAATTCAAAGACAAAATATTTCCCCCATATCTTGATAAGGAAAACACTCATGGTCACATTGATCAGATATGTGGGAACTGTGTGGGCTCTTTGGCACAAGAAACTGGATGACCTAGCCAAATATTTAAAAGTTTTGTGCCTTTACTGACTATCGACAGCAAAATTCCTCAATCTGGTTCTGCTACCTAGATTTCTCCCATTTTCTACAAGTGATACCCAACAGGGATAATCTCCTGCTTATTAAATGAATCATTCTAAAAGGGGATGAAGGGAATATTTCTGGGGAAGAAGGAATATTTCTTGTCCACGTGTTTTTGAATGGAAAACTGATGGAACACCTCCACCACAGAATTTCATGAATACCCGGCAAAGACTCCAAGGTAGTCTTTTACTCTACTGCTATTACTGAAGATGAATTAGAATTAGGATATCTGTGATAGTAAAGGAAGTGTAACAAAATGGATACGTTTCTGGATTTAGTTAGCTTCTGTTTAGTTATCTGTGAAGAGAGTCGAATCGGTTGAAGAGCTGGATAAAAGAGACTGGAACAGCATAGATGAAGACAAAGATTATGAGAATTAATGTCCTCATAAAAATGGATTGGATTTCAAGAAAGTAAAATTTAAGTTCTTGTGCTATGGACTAAAAGCAAGAGGATGAACCATGTTAAGGCAAACCAGCTATTTGAGCAAAAGACAATGTTAGCAAAATGACCAATGGGAATAAACCAGCCATAAAAGCATTTACGATGGAAATTAGGAGGTTTCAGCCATCAGAAAACAACATGTTGGGGTAGGTTCCCAATAGAATTAGTGTAGGGGAAAAAAGTGAACTATTTTTAAGCTGGATCAGTTTGGGAAATAGATTAGATGGCCACACTGCCAGCAGTAGCAGCAGGTGGAACCAAGGAACCAAATGGTTCCTTTCTATCTATGCTCCACAGAGTAAATCTGGCTCAAACACCTGGCATTTTTACTTAGTAGAGTGAATGGAAGGAAACTCAGCCCCTAAGATACTTAGAATTCAAACCATTTTTGTTACAGACTCCAAAACAAAGTCATGGAAGTGTTTTAACTATACCATCTGGAAAAGAAACATATTAAATATTTCATTAGGTTTTATCTAGCACTTTTTATACATCTTAAATTTATGTTCTTGAACCTGTTTCAGGTAACTTAGAATCATAGAATTGTCAGGGTTTGAAGGGACCTTGAAGATCATCTAGTTCTACCCTCCCTGCCCTATGCAGGGACAGCTCCCACTAGATCACGTTGCTCAGAGACCCATCCAGCCTGGCCTTAAAAACTTCCAGGGATGGGGCTTCCACCACCTCTCTGGGCAACCTCTTCCAGTGTCTCACCACTCTCATGGTGAAGAATTTTTTCCTAATGTCCATTCTGAAATGACCCATCTCTAGTTTTAATCCATTCTCCCCAGTCCTACCATTACCCGACATCCTAAAAAGTCCTTCATCAGCTTTCTTGTAGGCCCCCTTAAGATACTGGTAGGCCACAATAAGGTCTCCTCGGAGCCTTCTTTTCTCCAGACTGAATACCCAACTCTCTCTGTCTGTCTTCATAGGAGAGGTGCTCCAGCCTTCTGATCATCCTTGTGGCCCTCCTGTGGACACGTTCCACCACGTCCATATCTTTCTTGTAGTAGGGGCTCCAGAAGTGGACACAGTANCACGTGGGACAGTGGAGACCAGGATGTCACATGGGACAATGTCAAAGGCTTTGCTCAGGTCCAGGTAAATGAAGTCAGTTGCTCTCCCCTTGTCTATTGATGTTGTGACCTTTGGTCACAACAATTGGTTGAATTTTCCTTTATAAAATGGTAGCCACAGTAAAATTAATCAGAAATAACAGATTTTCCATTAAAACAGTGTAAAACTTTACTTCATTAATAAGAAAGAAACTGTGTATCCTCATGCTGACCTGAGACTGGTGAAAAAATTTTGTTCAAAATAAATGCAAATGAGAAAACAAAAAATTAACAGAAAGGTGTGAAATGATTGTTCTGTTACTCACAAGCATGGTGGCACCTCTGTTATAGCAGGTTAAGAATACATTAATTTATAGATGGGCAGAGCGCTTCACTGAACGGTCATGTCGGATTATGAACTTGTGAACTGGCTATGAAATACATTCAGTAGATGGCTTTTCTCTTTGCTTTACTGACAGAACTCAACTAACAGTACCAAATACACAGCCAGTGCCTAATGCATTGCTAAAACATACCTTTAAAATTCAAATGACCCATTTACCTTAATATAAGTGAGCTCAGTACTTAGAAAAAGCATAACTTAACACAGAAAATAAGAAATACAAAAGTATATGTCTAAAAGACCATCATAACAGTAAGACTTTCTGAAGAAAATAAAAAGAAAGAAAGGAGGAAAGAAAGGAGGAAAGGAAAAAAGGAAGAACGGAAGAACGGAAGAAAGGAAGAAAGAAAAGAAAGAAAGAAAGAAAGAAAGAAAGAAAGAAAGAAAGAAAGAAAGAAAGAAAGAAAGAAAGAAAGAAAGAAAGAAAGAAAGAAAGAAAGAAAGAAAGAAAGAAAGAAAGAGAACCTTGTTATGACGATACCCTTAGAATTTGCTATTGAACGAGCTTGTGTTGCTTTTCAGGACTCACAAGGCTTCCTTTTGTTACTGTGTCCCCAATATTATTTACGAAGCTCTATCTGTTGTCTATCTGGCTCTTTTCACACCAGGAAAGTAAGTAGATTTGTTCCTAATATTATTTGTATACAGTATTTATGGGAATTCATATCTTGGAGAAGAGCCGGGATCTAGCTCTTACCAAACAAATGCAGTCTTGACTCTGTCCTTATCAGTGGAATTAGTCCCTTCATTTAGGGAATTCTACTGGAAGGCTTTAAACGTTATCCATAAAGCTGGTTCCTGCATTCCACTGACATTAATAGGAACACTGCAAGCTGGGCTCCTCCAGTATTAAACTGTGTGGGTTTTTTGATGAGTTGCACGTTGTTCCTGAGCCTCAAAACAAATTTAATATTTGTAGTGCTGGTATTCTGGCAACATAGATTAGCTTTAATTAGATATTTTTTTTTCTTGCATTGATTTCTAGGAGGATTTTAAAACATAATTCCAGTAATACTATTAGGAGGTGCATTTCTTAATTCTTTGGTCTTCAGTGGGAGAACAAGACACCAAAAAGCAAAAGCCACTATGCAGCACTGGAGAAAGCTAAGTGATTTTGAGCAAAAAATATAAGCAACACAGGACAGTCTTCCTGATGATAATTGCTTGCCAAGAACCTGCTCCATCATGGATTTTAATAGTGGTCACTGGAACAATACAAGGAGTAAATAGTAGGAATTAAATCATGGACTTTTCTTTTCCTTGAGACAAATACTTTTAAATAACATAAATATGCTAAAATTAATGCTATTTCTAATGCAGACAGCAAAAAAAGCATATACTGTTCAATGTTTTGTCAAATAAGACTTACAAGAACAGCTCTTATTATTGTAATGTAAAGAAAAAAAGCTGGAGTCTTGGCTAACATTGCAGCTTCCAGTATTTCTAAAATGGGTGGAGACTTTTGTAACTCTGGTTCAGCTCTATTATACTCACTCCAGTTATATTTTGTTTAAGCAAATGCCTGAGGGCAAAACAGTAGTAATAACAATGATACAGTACCCAAGTCATTGAGATAACACAACAGCACATTAAGTCACACTGAATGACATAGTTTGTTTTAAAAATATTAAGACCAAATAGAGGGGTTTATCTTCTTTGAAACCTCTCTGACATTACCTGCTGTTTTTCTTGGTAGTGTTGTTTGTTCAATCTATTATAAATGTTTATTTTACTCTTCAACAGGAATAGATTTCTGAGAAATTTGCTGGAAATTTATTTCACTTTCTCAGTGAGATTGCATTAGATAAAACCATATTGGTCTGGACACTGTCCTGAATTACTACTTGAATTCAGTGTGGTTACAAAGGTATAACTGATGCTCGAATGCAGTCCTGCCTATCATTTCAAAAGCATGAGGTCCTACAGTTAAAAACACAACTGTGAAAGCTGACAGTAAATAAAAACAAAACAAAACAAAACAGAACAAAACAGGTTTACCAACTAAAAGAACAGACACACTGATTTCAGCTCTCTGTAGGCATACTGAAAACCACTGTCTCAGTGGGGCTGCCCCATGTGTTCCACACCTGACCTGGTCCCTTGACGCTTACAGGAATTGGTACAGACTCTCTTGCCTCACCTCAGGAGTTTTCAGCACTGCTCAGGTAAAAACATTAACCACATAATTACTGATGACCCTCTGATTCTCCATTGCTCTGCAATTGCCCTCTTCATACTTTATCCATAAAGGGATTTTAAAGAGAAAACTCTTCCACAGCTTGCACCTGGTGTGCTGCTATCCTGCTACCATGTCAGTATAGACTTTGTGCTGCTTCATGATGTCATAATGCTTTCTGTGTTATACAGGACTAAGAAAAGACTCGTTTGGGTCTCAGTGTTTTATCAGAGACCTATATACTACCCTGTGTCATGGCATTTTTAATCACTGTGTGAAATTCCATGGGCACATAAGATTCAGTTCCCTCCTCCCTTCCCATTTTATTTATTTTGTGCCAGTGGGGTCCTGGAGAAGAAAAGGTCTGGAAGATACTGAGGAGCAGAATAGGCTCTCATGAAGCAGTTGAAGCGAGATTGCAAGTTGCACACAGCGCACGCAAATCTGGCTAGGCACTGAAAGGCACTGGCATTAAAATCCAAACCCAATGTTTCTGTGTTGCCACAGTTTCCGTAGCCTGTTAAAAATGGAGTTTCAGTGGATAGCTGGGACTTGATACTACAGATGTTAGGGTTTCCTGCTGTACATAAGGAAGCCCAAGTGAGTTATCATTAACTGTGAACTTCATATGGCATAATGTTCTTTGTCATCACTTCTCAGGAGAGAAGATACTGCATCTGTCTGTAGAAAGGATGTGTATAATGTGGCCTTTTGCTAGCACAAAGTTCAGAATACAGTTGTCACAAATCACGAGAAAAAATAAAATGAAAATAATCTATTCACAGCACAGACAGTTTCATTCTGAGTGGCATTATTTGAGGTTTATTCCTATTGCACTCCCCTTGCTTTTCAGATTCATTAACATTGCAAAGCACAGAAGAGCTGCCTTTGTGTCCACATCAAAATCGTTATCCCAATAAACACTAATTAGTACCTTTGGGCTCAATCATATTCCCACTGCAATCAATGCCAAAAAATTGCATTGATTTCAATAGAAAAAGAATAAGATCTTTTGTCAGTAGCTTCAGAGAGGTCAAAGAGAGGCTGATCTACCTTCCTATAACTGAAGTCTTCACTGTTTGTATTGATAACTTTCACTCAAGCTTACCAGCAGCCGCAAAGCTGAGATCCCTAGAGGCTCAAACCTTACTGACATTTTAAGACTAGGAGTCAACATTCTCAAATATGCTAAAATGTCTTTGGAATGTCAGCTCTAGCAACTTTCAAGCAGCTCAGACTTCTATATGTCAGATTTTTAAATGCTTTTAAGTGACCAACAACACTTTATTTTGACCAGGTTTCCAAGATAGGAGCAGAGGCTTCTTGTACTGCTTCACCACTGATGATACTGAAATTTCCATCTGTGATTCATTTTTGCAATAAACTTTAAATGCTTACACACAAATAATCCAAAATAAGAATATAGGAGGTCTGTAGTTGTGTGCCTGGATGGTTTAGATGAAATAGGGACAAACCTAAGCTTTGGTCTTTGAATGTCTCATACATTAATGCTTCAGTAATGAAAACCCAGAAATACTACTAAGAATAGGACTGAAAACAAAGCCTGGAACACTTTCCTCCTAGAAGTACCCTTGATTTATTTGGAATTAAAAGAAAAAATGCCCCCTTTCAAGACTCTGTCCCCTACTATGAACGTATCATCTGTCTATAATTTTTAAATAAACTTAGATAACTAAGTTGCTTTAGAAATTGAGCTATGGGTTCTTGAGTCTCATGGTCTCAAAGTAATCAGGTCCTTTGCAGGACCTGGTTTTCAACAGAAAATTAGGAACCTCAATGATTATGGAAAATGTAGTATCCATTAATCCAACTTTTTAGCACATCTAAAACTTCCCTCAGAGGATTAGTTAACATAATGCCTTAGCATAATGTTGGATTCCCCATGCAATGAAATAGGAAATCTTCAAAGGCAGTTGTGTTCCAGAGAAGACCCACTTGTGTAAATATACAGCCCTTGTAAATTGGATGAAGAAACTTACACTCTACTTTGGATAAATAAAAGGCTTCAGTCAGTATCAGTCAGTCAATAGTTTCAAAGCTCTGGTGGCAGTTATAAGTTATCTTCCTCGAGTCAAAAATCTGCTTTCTGCCTTATGTTTGCTGCTAACATTAATAACAGATAAGTGAGGCAATATAGAATACTTCTGAACTTAAATCTGTTCACTAATGATGCTGTACTGAATTACTCTGTTAAAGTTTCATCAATAGGAAGTAATACTGTTATTCTTCTCAGTTCCCTGGAACAAACAATAATTAAAAGTCCTTGCTTAAAGATCTGATTCATACAACAAAAGAGAATTATAGTCTATTAAAATGCTGTGGGCAATAATGTTGCACATCAGCTGGGTCTGCCCCTTTTTAATTGGATAACCTTGGCAGTTTGAAATAAAGAGAGAATTTAGTACGGAAATCACTGGTCGTGTACAGTACCTATTCCTCAGTTAAAAGATTATTGCACTGTGTTTATATGAGAAGGACCTATTTCTAGGAAATAATTTATTCAACAAGTTTATGTACATTATTCCCGCTCCTGAATTATCTGCAGGTATTCTGTGAATTTACTCATATTGTGAAAGTATATGATGAGCTCTCAGAACCATGTCTCTGTCATTTCACATCTCTTGTGGGAGCAGGGTTGCCCAGTCTTCCCTTGTAAATTATTGTAGTATTAAAGTGTGAACAAAAAGACATTGGTGGTGCAAGTTAGCTGCTCACTCTCTAGCCTCTCACTGCAAATCAGCAGAGAAGGGCCTGTCCATTTTCTTCCCAAGACTCAGTAAGAAGATATATATGTTTTCAAGAAAATTGGAAGGTACAGTTCAATTTAAGCCATTTAAGCCAAGAAATAGCAGTTATTAACAGAAAAACTTTAGTCAGGTGCTCTGAAAGGATTTGAGGTTTCCAGAGAGCTGATATTGTCTCATTCTAATCTCATTTCAAATGTTTGTCTGCTCCAGCCACAACAGAACTGCTGACCTAGAAACACTACTGTCTATCAGACTCCTTGAGCAACTGACTCAAGGTCTTGACATTTCAGGTAACCAAGTCCTAAAGTTTTCTTAATCAGAGATTGAGTTCTACCTTACACTACTTCAGTTTTTTTGCTGGAAAGTAGATCTAGAATTGAGCACGACTGATGGTGAGGGCTTATTTCCTTTTTAAAGAATTAATTTAAAGATACATTTCTCTTGTGTTAACCCTCTCTCCTCACGTTTATTTCAACACAATATTTCTACAGCAAGGGTGATCATGTCCTCTTCAATTCACTTTCTGTGACAAGAAACAAAAATTCCCCTCTTTTTTTTTCCTCTCATGAGGTAGTTTCTCCATTTCCCTAAATATTTCCAGACATATTTTCATGCCTGCTTCATTTTGTGCTCATCTTTCTGGAGCATGGGGGATGAGAACTGAACATTGTGTTTCCAGGCAGTGCCTTTCTAATATCTTGTATGATGATACTAATATTTCCCTGTTTCTAGTAGAATTATTTCCCCTGACTGAGGGCCTTCAAAACCCACAGTTGCCTTCTGCAGGTGATAGTGATTGATGGATGCATCCAAATCTTTAGCCTCTGCCATTTCCAACTGATGAACTCCCAATTCAGAGCATAAATTCTTGTTACTTCTCAAGTGAGCAGCCTTGCTTTCTGCATTATTACATTTCTTCCCAGAGCTGTGACTCCAGCTCTCAGGGTCAGACTACTTGTAGAATATTCCAATCTTCCTCTCTAGTGATAAAGCTTCCTACCTTACTGTCATCAAATTTCACTGGCCAGCTCCTGTATATATGCCAAGCTTGTCAGTGGACATATTAAATAAAATTACCTTCCAGACCCATCCTTGATTAAGTCATATCTCCATGCATGAGATGATGTCAATCTTATCCATGGCCACTTACCCTTTACTTTTTCCTTAACTTCCACATTTACTTTATAATATTAAAAGAGTTACAAAATCCAGGTGAATTAGATCTTGTAACTAGGATATCTGCTATCTCATCAGGGTGAAACTGGTGATTAATCTCTTCCAATGTAGGTTTTATAAAGACTTTTCCTTATTTTCCAACAGAACAAAGGAGCAATTGTAGAGAGTCTGATCAAAAGCCTATTTAGCTCATGACCTTCTCACTGACAGCCATCAAAAGCAGGTGTCTGGGAAGAGCATAAAATTAGGACATGGAAGCAGTAGTACTTCTGTAGGTTTTTACCCTAATCTCTGAACATCTGTCAGTCACGAATTCCCTGATGCACAGGGGGTGCCTGTATTTAACAGCCTTGGGAATGTGGTTGAAACATATCAGCTGTTTTCCTTTAACATTTTCTTGCTTTGTTTTCATTGCTTCCACTTAGACATCACAACCCTTTCTTAAACAGAAATACAACGTGCAGCATTTCCTGATTGTGTGTGACTGTCCTAAAAGATTTGCAAACTATATTTCGTGTACCAGAATTCTTCCAAAAAAGTAGGTGATGTTTATGAAATTTACCATGATTTCAGAAATGTTAATTATCTAAGTTTTGCTTCCACAGTTTTTCCACATTGCAATTTCATCCTTCCCATCCTTCACTGTACATTTGCCCCTGTGTTCAAGCATCGTCATTTGTACTCAAGTCTAAGGAGCACTCATTTAGTTTGAAGTTCCTATCTGGATTGCCACTCCTTGATCTTTTTCACTGTACCTTTGGCTGTTAGCTTTAGTTTACAATACCTATCTCAACTTGACTTTTGCCAATTCTCACCTTTTCCAGAAAGATTCTGCATTCTGAAAAAGAGCTTTTTTTTGATGGCAAATCCTCTAATAAATTCCACACAAGCACTTTGTTTTCTCCTATTATCCTCTGTGAAATCATTATTCATCCAGTCCTGATTGGAGCTGCTCCCCACAAGTTTTCTCCTGTGTCTATTTAGGATACAATATCCAGATACCTTTCACATCTTTGATTTAATGATATTTTAAAGCCTACTCATATAATCTGTCTTTGCTAACTGCATCTCTTGGTTTATAAAACTCTTAAAGACAGAGAAATCAAGAACCTTAGGAAAAGACCAATTTATACATTTCTGTGTAACCTGAAGCTAGAGACACATGTTGACTTCCAGTTGAAACAGTATCAGACAAATGGCTATCATCCGCATCCCTTTCTCAGCTGTTTATAACTGCCTGCTTGTCAAAAATTACTGTCTTTTCAAGTATTTTCAAGTGATTGCTCCATTCCGGACAAAACAAGTCAGGCTAATTTGAACAGTCTCAACAGTGGTCTTTGCTAGGCTGGAACTATTTGTTTGAAATAGATTAGAAAGCTATCACAGGACCAGCTCATTCAGCAAAACTCATAAAGCAGCAGTCTTCAAGAGCACGTGGCAGTGACAGTGCAGGATGAGATTGATGGTGGTAGACTTTTTTTCACCACACCTATGGACAGAAGATGA
>VXBO01012001.1:2455-28832 GCA_013400135.1 Rhinoptilus africanus
GATGAGGTCTTCCCTCAGCCTCCTCTTCTCCAGGCTAAATCCAAACCCCAGGTTTTTCAACTAGAGTTTTAATTGCCTTCCTAGTAAATTGTATCTGGTAACTTTTATTGGGAAAGTCAGTGGTGGAAGGATGGTAGAAGAGGGGTAAGCCCAAACCGCTTCTTCACAGTCGGACAGTATGTCCTTCTGCCTTCTGCAACTGGCTAGCTCATTTCCTAGGTTTTTACTGGGAAACAAAAAATTTTAGATGGGAGACTATTTTCAGTCACAATCAAACAGTGCTGAGTCACTGGCTTTCCTCAGTACTGATAGCTGACTAGAGAATGCCAGCTTCCCTAAGGAGAGCATGATCTCAACACTGACACAGTTATTTGTTCATGGTATACAGTGCGGTTTAACAGCTAGCAAATGCTTTGTGATATCAGAATTAAAGAAATTATCTTGCACTGTACTTCCAGAATGCAATACAAAATTTTAAGGATTACAGTTTCAAAGGCTCTCCACGTCACAATTTAACTTCACTTTCATTGGGATATGAAAAATATATGTAATACTGGGACTAAAATCTTTTGAAGTACTGTGTTGGCTCTGGTGTAATTCATAAGTCATAATACCAAGTGAGAAACAGCTTTTCTGGGAGCATGTACCTGTGAATTTACTACATACTTAATCACTTCATATGGAAATACTAATATTCAAACACATTCTACTTTGAACAAACACATCTAGTTTTTGCCCAGAACAGATTGATGAAAGTAATCAGAATGCAAAGCCTAATATTTCTACATCTGTCCTATAGCAGCAAGAAGCTTACTGACTATAGTTAGCTTTAGAATTTATTTGCATAAAAAGTATTTTTCTGTTCTCACTTCTATAAACATTTTATCAATGAGCCTTTTGGTAGCAGAAACTGATATTGAAATCTGAAACTCCAACGTTATATAGCACTTGAACTGATTTTTCACTGAGAAGGATACACATTCCAAAACACTGCACGCTGCTTCTGAGAGTGCATTGAAGCAGTTTTCATACTTTTTTTTTTTTTCAACTGAACTTCAAGGCAGAACCATTTTAGACAACTTTTCATTCTATGCAGAGGTTCATTCTTACAGGTTATCAAATGACTGAGCCGCTATGTTTCTTGTCACATTAAATTTGTTTCTACGAATAACAGAACTGCAATATAATCTCACACACCTGAAAGTTATAGCTCTTTCTCTGCCCCAAATCATTTTTCAAAAGGGAGTTTTAAAAATATGTTTTGACAATGTATTTTTAATCATTGTCAGTTCCTGGAAGATGTTGTTATGCAACACAGACACAATAAGCTGTCCAAGTTAGTAAAATGGGTGAATATTTCAGAATTTAACAGTATCTGACACACAGAAGTTGAGTTCAAATTAGAACTATTTCTCCATAATTTCTCTGTGGCTTATCCTACTGCTAGAATTCTGAGAAAGTTACAGACTATGGCCAATTATTATTCTAATGATCACACAAATATATGTATTTAACACATTATAGAGATGGCTGAACGCTAAAACGAACTTAATGCATATGGCTGTTCTTTCAGTGTCTTACCATATGTGAAAAAGGAAAGGAAAAATAAGGAAAAATCTCTTATGTGCTGGATGAAATCTTCTCTTGAAGCCAGAACTCAAAATATACATATTTTTCTAAATCCTGCCTAAGCCTTGAAATCAGACCTTCCTTATGCATAGACTTTATCCCACTCATCTTTTTTACATAGGCTGAAACTTTCCAAATATTTGCAAGGCAGGCATTAGAAAGGGAAGTAAAAGATAAAACAAACTCTATAGTTTATATGAATGTATATGATTTAATTCTGTTTCCCTTACCTGCCTTTTTTCCTCTTGCCCTCAGAAGCAGGTGAGGGGGAAATCTTTCCCATTCGAACTGTAAACATAGCATTTTCCAACTGTTCATTTCAACTAAAATTTAAACCAGAAGTTTGCAAAACTCCAGCCAATGGAAAAAACTTAAAATCATAAAAAGGCATTTTTCATGAAGATCAAGTTTCTATTCAAAAGTCTAAAATAGACTCAGTAAGGGGAGCTGTAGTGAGGTTGCCAGGCTGACAGATGAAAGTGCACTGTGACAATTTGTCCTGGCCATGAGAGGCAGCTCAGTATTTCTCAAGCCTGATGTTTAAAAACTCAGTAATCTCCTGACAAAGCGAGAGTAAGAGTCTCAATTTATACTGAAGCTGTGAAAACGAAGCTGAAAGTTGTAGTGTTAGTGGTAGGCAAAATACATGGTACAGGTCAAAAAATCACCCCCCTCCTCTTAGTTTTCTGGATAATGCTTTCTTCTCAGGTCTATTGCCTCCAGCATTGCATTATCTCCTTCCTGTAGTCCTGCTCAATAAGTCCCCAGCTTCTTTTCAATATCCAACAGGTATCATTTTTCACTATCACTATACATTACTTCACCTACATCGTTATAAGCACTTTTCAAACGGAAACCAGACAAAACCCTCTTCTCTTAATTCCATTATATGTAGTTCTGGTTTCTACAAAACAATCTTCCCTCCTAGGTAGCACAGAATCTTATCCTAGGAAAGGCAACACACAAGAACAGAGTAACCATTTGAAACACTCTGGCAGTGTTGAGAACGCATTTTGAAGACAGCACTCCACAGCAGCTAAGAGCTTCCCTATTTTCCATTTCACAGGATTAGACTATGTGTGCACTGACCTTGTGAACTAATACTTGCTGAAGTGACTCCGCTTGCCCTCTGCAATTTTATGCAATGAAGCCTTTTATTCAGTTACCTATTGCTTCTGAAGAACAGAAATTAAATTTATCATTTATATACTGGAACATTAAAGCATTTGATTTAATTTTAGCAATATGTTATCTGAATGACAAATGGAATGGAATGTCAAGACATCTTAAAGGCCTGTAAGCATGCTTGGGGAATCACTTAGTTACCTTCCTTCCCTAAAGAAGCAGTATTGACTGACTTGTAATAAGAACATTTGAAAGAAATTCTTTTAATCCATTTTGATAGTGTAATTTTTGTCTTTTTTTCCTCTCCCTCTCATTTACATTCTGCTTTTCTTTTTCTCTTCTCCTTTGCCTCAACTCTTACTTTTTCTCCAATCCTATATATACTTTTCACTCCCTGTCCTCGACATTGACCCTCATAATCTACTCTAACAAAACACACATTTTATTCTCTTTACCAAAATTGTTAGATCTGAATTCATAAAATGTTTAAAAAGATATAGGATTGCTTTTGGTGATTAGGGGCACATAACACTAACCATAAAACATGTTCAAATCAATACACTTCCACATATCAGAACAGCATGTGGCAGTACAGAATTATGAAATTTATAATTGCATCAAACCTGTGATTTCCCAATAGTTCTACCTCTATAAGAACTAATTTTAAGCAGGAAGTCCCATTGGTAACTTACAAAAGAAAGAAAGATAATGGGACATTTCTCTGAGCAATGCTAAGCTGATGCTGCAAGGGCTACACTCCACAGCATAGAGTGATTTATTGCACTTTTTTGTCACAGCAAACAAGATTAATGACTTAGAAATAATTTATAAGGGCTGCCCTTCCAGATAATTTGAAGAGTTTTTTTGTTGTTATTTCTATCATTAACCAATAAAAGCACCCAGTTTATGCAGCCTGATATGCAGAACAGAAGAAGGTAAAATATTCTAAGAGTCAAATTCAGTATTTAGATATATAGGATTCTTTGATACCCTTGGACATCTATATATGCATGTAAGACTTCAGCAAAGGATGTCTTAGTTTTTGATGTTACTTCAGAGTTTAATCTAAAATGTAGAAGGAGGACAAAAGGTTCCATAACTGATTCCTGCCCTAAATAAGTGTTGTGCTTCCTTCTGTCAAGAGGGAAATGTACAGTCATAAAGAGAAAGTTGGGATCATTTCTGACAGCTGTAAGAATAAGAAAATACATGGTTAAATCTTTCCATTCAGTATTCCGAACTGCAAAATTAAATTACTTAGAGGAAAAACCTTTTAAGACTATTTGGCTATAGAAAAATTGTTCACAACTGTATTTTATCCCGTCATCTGACTGCCTAATATAAAACACAGGAAATATATTACATTTTAATTGTATAACTAATTATATATTGTAGCTATATATTATAATCACGTGAGACCATCCTACAGGAAAAAACCATCACAACATGTGGATAATGCCCCCTCGCCCTGTTAGGTGAAAGCCACCTTCCTACCATCACCGCAGCAGGCGGGCAGCTGGGGGAGGTGTGAGACTGCGTGAGGCAGCCCCAGTGCCCCCCCTACTCTCCCAGGACCCCGCAGAGCACTGCCTGGACACGGCAGCTCCCTAGGCGAGGCCCCGGGCCATGCTGGCCACAGGAAAAAATACAACTTTACGCAACTCAACATCACTAGCTCAACAGCGGCATGAGGTGCAAGAGCCCTGTATTAACTGAAAACATAATTTTGGGCTTCTCATCTTCTGGACAAACCTATTTAAACCCAAATAAAACAAACATAGAAAAATCTCTAGTTTCACATAGCTTTCTTGCAACTAGAAGAAAAATAGTGCAGCAGTTATTCTGAGTGCACTCTAAGAGATTAAAGAAAACAGCAGTTTCATTTTCAGTTGTGGTATCTACTGTCATTTTTTGCTTTATAAATATGTGGATATTCAAAGACATATCAGCCCAAGGTCTTGGACTGGCAAGAGGCATGGACCCACAATCCAGCTTTATTTGATCCGAGTAAATCAAGCATTAGCAGGAAAGCTGGTGCACCAGCAGCTATCCTCATGGTTGCTCCCCTTATTCACAGGGTAGACTCTGATCTCAAACTCCAGGAAGACGGGTAGTCAGCAGTTTTGACAGAAACCCTATGGGCCTCAGAAACCAGTATTCCTAAATACATTCACTCTATGGTATAAACTAAACATACAATCCCCCATAGGCAGATGTGGAAAATCATTGCTTCACAAACCACCAGTGCTTTGCCCCTACTGACCACAGCAAGCCCCAAGGATTTGACCTCTTCTGAATTCAAAAGCCCATGCCAGCACTCAGCATGGGCTCCTCTCTCCCTGTCACAGGACCATTAATGGCATTCCTAAAAGCAAGAAACATTTTTTCCTCCTTCCAAATGCTTAGCACCAAAGTTGGAGTTACTACACTACTTCTAGAGTACAAGTCACTGTATAACCTTAATTTTGTTATAAGCCCAAGGGTGCACTTATCATCTACTGCAAAACTATCACATTATACAAGGGAAAACAAAGAAAAACTTGTTTTATAGATTGAGTACAAGGGAGAAATTAAACCAGCCCCATTACAAAGATAACCACAATTTGTTATAAGAGATTATGAAATACTCATACACTTTCATTGCCAAAAGGAACTAGGTTTGCTTTCATGACAAAGCATTATACAAAAGCTCCTATTCTTGTAATATTTCCCTCCCACGTATTTATGTATCTATTAAAAGTATCACTAATTAGTTGCTATTAAGAATGAGCTAATTAGATTTTGCACTGCATGAAAGAGATACAAAAGTGCGTAACTCATGTTCCATTACAATAGCTGCAAACAAATGAAAAACTAAATTAAGAGTTCAAGAAAAAAGGAAGAGCTGACAATGACAAACCAACTATGTTTGGGTTACCTTGGATGACAAGGTAATTTACAACCCTACATAAAATATAAATATGAACAACAAAATTAAATCAACCCAAATCTATCGTATTCGACTTTCGGTAAATGTAGCAGCTGAACAACCTGCAGGGGAAAGTACCTCAAATGCACAACATTCATTTAACAAATAGCTTTCTCTAGTTTATCTCAAATACCTAAAGATAAAACAAATAGTTACCAAACTCCAAGCCAAAAAGTAGTCATTCATTAGTATGTAAATCTTCTCACATATCAAGAATATGGCTGTCCCTTACCTATGTTGTAAGATGATTGCCAATACTGCCAAAGATATTAATGATTTCAGTTTTTTGTTTCATATTAAAAAACCAAAATCTCTGCTTCCAAGGAAAAAAAAAAACAAAAAGGCATAACAGCCAATCCTTTTTGATGCATCCAGCTATCTAGAATCTCAGTGCATGAAAGAAACACATGTAAAATGTGAGAAATTGGCAATATGCTACAGGTAAGTTGTTCTGCAAGGACTGGAACTACTGAAGTTTGGTTTTATATGGAAATGTGTCTCATGGATGAGTACTTTGGTAGTGAATAAACAGTGGGCACGATGTTTCTTCCGAGGTGTCTTGTGTTATAAGCAAAAACCATGACACGAAATGAACACAATGAGTCTTTCAAAAAACTTATCAATAGTGCTCACAGTCAGGAAGAAATCTCAAAAATACTGTTCTTGTAACCTTAGGAAATTATGAAGGCAATAAACATCAGCTCTACGAAAGTATTTATTTAAAATTATTATTAATTTACTGTTCGGAATAGGAGAACACTTCAAAGGTCAATCATCTGCTGAGATGCAAGCACAAAAAGACCAAATAAAGAACAAAATGGTACTAAAACAGAAGGACATATAGTCAAGATTTTTCTGATGGAATCTATTCAGCCACCGAATTTCTAACAAAGTAAGCCACACTAGAAGCTGAGGGAATTGAGGGAATACAAAAGTTTTTAGCTGCTGTTCATCAATTGGATGTCCAGTATGACTTATTTTCTGATGTTTGTCTAACTGATAATGTTTTGGTATCGATTACAGGACTATCAGAATCCCCTAAGTTTCCCATCCTATGAGGTTTCTCAGTGAAACCAATGACAAGGTTTTGATTTTACAACAGTAAGACACATGAATTAAGTTTAATAGCACTGCTTATTTTACCTCAATTCATAATTGACTTGGTTATTTTTTTGTTAGGGATTGTGCTGAAAAGAAATACACCAAAAGAACCTAAGATGTGAGTTAATTAAGCTTTTTGGATACAATGCCTCCAGGATTGCAGTTCCAAATGTCACTGTATTCGTTTTATTAAAAACACCTTTCCAGAGGACTGAATCGGTTTTGCAGCCTGCACAATTGATGTCAATGTTATATAAAGGTAAATAATTCTGATGTGAACATCTGATAAAGAAATATAAATAAATCATGACACATCACTGCCATTGTACCATCTGTCAGATAGTATGTAATCATGGCAATAATATTCTTTTCAAACCCTTGAATTAAAAAAGTATATCTGGAAAAGATGATGAATTAAAGGCAGCCTCATTCTGTAATTGCTAAGGCAGTGATAGCTTTGAAATTCATTCATGCTAGTTTCTACAATTACAACATTGTGCCAGTTAAAAGCAATAGCTTTTCAAAAATATAATCTAATTTATTTCAGGTAACTTCAGAACTGTAAGAGATGCTCATAAGTTAAAATCCTTAAATTCTCTTTGTAGCTTCATTCTATCAAATCAGCATTTTTAAAAGAAGGCCTATCATTTCAAAATTCTATAAAATCTAAACTGTAGCTAGGCATACTACTTAAGGCCTTACAGAATTCTCCCAGTAGTGTAGTTATTATTTTAATCTACTTTTTAGGAAGACCCAGTATTTCATGCTGTAGAAAGAAGCAGAAGATAATACCTGGGCATTTACCACATGCCTATAACGCCTAACAATTTGAGAGACAGAGCTCTTAGTTATAAACTAAAATTTCCAATTTAAATATTCACCTTGATTACATTTGTATGTGAACAGAACTGAACCATGTATTTTAATAGCCTGAACTGGAAGTGTCACATATGAATATGTTTTAGATTCCAAGGAGTGAGGTTCTTAATTTTTCACTTACAGTCCTTGCAGAGGAGGGTTCAAGTTGTAAATAAAAGCATTTGAAACCAATAATTTGATCTGGGCATATTTTTCAGATTACTTTACTCCCTATGCATTGCTTATAACCCTATGTATATATAAAAATTATGAGCAAATATATCTATAGCTAATAAGTGGAAAACTCATCTTTTTTTTTTTTTAGAAAAAACATACATCTATAAAGTATGTAAAATATACAAGTATGTAAAAGGCACCGTAACACTTGCAGTAGCTGTGAGTAGATACCTTTATTCCTTCCCTCATGGGTCTGGTTTGCTAAGAGATTAAGTGCATTCCTACCTCACCTCCTAAACAAACTACAAAGATCATTAAAGATTATCCTGTTCAGCTTCTGGGAAGACAACTGCATGTGCCTTTTTATGAAAGTAAATTGCTAGGATATCCTTAACTCCGAAATTCAACCTTAAACTATAGCATCAGAGTTACTGAAAGCAACTGCTCTATTTGTTATTGATCAGGGTTCACTTTTAAACACTGTACAATGAACATCTTGTCATATTAGAAATTTTACAAGGCAACAGATATTGATGCATCCCACAAGAATGAAGATAGTTTTGTTGAAAGGTTTTGGGGTCAGGGTTTGTTTATTTATTTGTTTCAGAGTCGGGGATGTAGGTGTGGATATTTTTTATCCCTACTTCTGTTTCGGTTTTTGACAATAAATTTTTCAGACATTGCTTCAGATAGTGGAAAATAGCAATATATGAACATCACTTAGCTTTCACACACTTTAATTCACCTATTTTCTTGACAAATCCATATTGCTTAACTAGTTATAAATTTTAAAGCTGCTAAAACACTTAAGAGCTCCTGTTAGGAGAGCGTCATACACTTCTAATCAAGCAAGCCACCCACATCTCTATTCAATGTTAACCTTTTTTTAATCTCAAAAGATGCTACATTAGTCAATGAAATAAAACAAGGATTTCAGATAATTTTTCAAAAAGTCTAGTGGATAAAGTATAAGTACTGCAAACTTCTTTCCAAAAGTAGTGATTCTACATTTGGAGTGCACCACCACTCTGAATTTTCAATTAACGTTAGGTGCAGTCTCACATCACTGAACTGAAATAACTGGAGCCAAAAGCTCCTAGAGATCATTAAATCTTTGTTAAACTTGAGTAGTGCAATGCAACACGCTTACTGAAGAGTCTCCATGTGCAACACACCACTGCTGTTTAAAACTTTTGTTTGAACAGCTGCCCATTGCAAACTCTGGTTTTGATTGAATGGTGTTTTCCCATTAGACAATATTTAGGCATAAAACTCCCTAATAAAAAGCCAAAAAAAGTCTTGAAAATATTCTGAAATTAAACTTCATAGGAAAAAAGATATTTAAAAGTTTTCTTTCAAAGTATTTTTTAAAAAATATTTTACATTATTTAAGTGTGGAAGTCTGGTCACATATTTTTACTTTGGACTTAACAGTATGCCATAATATGATATACCATAAAGGTCTAAATAATCAACCTTATATCACATTTATATTGTATGAGCGCTGACTATTAAGCCCAGCTGAAGCCAAGAAGAGAAAATTCAGCCTGCTCTAGGTTTACTCTGCAACAGATTCTTGAAAGAAGAACAGCTGGGAAAGGCACGTATGACAAGAATTTCATTTGCTGACCTCGGACTTCAAGCTGTTTCAGTTCAAGTTTACTGCAATCATGTACAAGAAAATGGTGTCCCATCAACAGCATTCCATCTTCAGTTTCTTTGGCACAATCTATAGGGTGTCTCTATAGATACATCTCTGAATTTGTGAGTAGCATGGGTAGCTCTACGCTGTACCTGTAACTTCAGTATCCAGGCTCATTACCAATCTCCTGAGCCATCCAGTCTTCCTCAGTTGTGAAAATGTAATAAATTGCTTTTTTCCCCCTAGTGTATTTAACAGTCATGAAAAGTGACAGATTGACAGCCTGGGAGACTGAAGTGTTCTGTTTAAATCACAGAGAAAAGGAAAGAAGAGGCAATGACAGACTAAGGAACCAAAACCGAATTAACCCTTTGCTCAAGTAATCAGCTGAAGAAAGAATAGTGAAGTCTCAGTGGATCAATCAATGGCCTACCAACAACAAAGAGATGTTAATTATTGGTGGCAAATATAAAATAAAATACAAAGGCCACATTGCAACATAGATATTTGCATATGTATGTGCTCAGCAAAAAGTTTGGCCAGTTTATAGTAAAATCATGGAGAAAATCCCCTACCTGTTTATCTTCTGAAGCAAAAAAGGAAATCTAAACAACTAAGCAACAGAAAGTTTCAAAAAAAAGTGTCCTATTAGAATTTCTGGGGGAGAGCAAGAGGGCTTTCTTTTAATAAATTGGCTGCAAAATTTGGAGGCCTTACTCCACTTTATTAGTAAAAAAGCCACAGAACATGCAACAAATCGGTTTGGACACAAGCTAAACAAGCAGAACCAGATGAACGCAACATTTGCACACCAGCGAAGGAACTGGGTTCATTCAAGCATTAGAAGTCCTATGAGGTCTAACTCTAGTGCTCTATTTTATATGCTATGGTTAAGTAATAATAATTGCCCATCCCTCTAGACGAGAATGAGTCTGAGAATTGGATAAAAACATCAGAGTTGGTCCTGGTAATGGACCTGACTCATTGCATGTGTCCTGAAAATGGGCTGTAGGCATCAAGAGTGAAAGATTCTGCACCAGCGAGGACACAGACACAGAACATGCCTTAAGTATTTTCTCACCCTGCAAATTACAGCTGGCTATTTTGCCCCAGAAAAAGAAGTACCCTAGGTTTCTGAAGTCATCCCTATAAGGAATCTCAGTGAAGTTGCTATCTGATCTTGCAGGGTGATAGTCCTTTTTTGTCCTATTTTAGGAAATGAATCTCTTGATGGATGTGTTTATTCTCTAAGAAAATTTGCGACTTACTCCCTACTGGACTCAGAAGGGAAAATAACACCTATTTTCTGTGATTTGGAAGTGTGTCATCATATTTATCACAAAAAAAGCTACATTAATGCAAGGATCTGAACAAGCCTCCAGTGTCTGGTCCTAGATTTGTAGCTAGATTTATTTATATTAACAAATAAACACTCTGGGCCAGATCTTTAGTTGACTTTAATCACTGTTATTCTACATAAGTGCCTGAGAACAAACCTCACTTTGAAGTATGTATAGGCTACAGAAGGCTATAGGAGGATGCAGAAATACCACTGAAAATAAATTCTTACTTTCAAGACACTCCAAAAACAGACTCTACCACAGTGACAGCGACAGCAAATCAAACAACACACCTTAGGCAACAGGCTGGTAGTTAACCATCAGCTTCATGAATAGTAACATATATCACTAACAAGTCTGAAAACCAGTACATGTTTTTCCAGACTCCCTTTTCACATCCTCAACATCAAAAATATACAAAGGGCTAATGAGATTTGAAGAGTAATTTTGAGGTTATTTTCATTTTAATTTCAACTAAAATCACAATTGTGATTATTTACTTATAGATTTGGTTATATTTTGCGATAAGAACCATGAAATACTATTCCCTAAAATAAAAAAAAAAAAGAGTAATATTCCGAAATGTAATTTCCAACTCCAAGTAATAATTGCAGCAAAACAGAGAGTGTTTTGCTCTTTAAATAGAGTGCATCCTGACTGTGACTATCCTGTCTACACAATAGACTATGCTGACTTTCACGTTCTGTACAGCATGCTGGACAGGTGTCCTTAAAAAACACACAAACCAAAAAAAAAACTGAAAAAAGAGGGGAGATTTCTTTCACCAGAATGAATTTCAACTGGAAAAACACATCACAGAAGAACTGTTAATGCAGGTGACCAGGAAAATATTCTTCGTCCTCTCCTGCCACTGCGTAAACAGGCTCGACCACTTGTCCTTCCAAAAAGGCATATAAGGCATATGTAATATAAGAACATGTTCAAGAATACCAGGATTGTCTAAAGCGTTTGTTAGATTAAGTTTGTCAAAATGTGGGAGAAGAAAGTTTTGTGCTAATTTTGTGTCTTTGGAAAACAGTAAAGGAAAACAAAGCCAAAAGAGATCAGTTCTAGCAAAGCACAGATAACTCTTAAACGAAATGGTCTTTAAAGCAGCACTGAATGTAAGGGCAACCTGACCGTTCAGCTGAGTTGAACTCCTTTTTGTAATTTTGCATTGCTAAAGTTATAAGCCTACAGCATCAAAGCCCAGTGGTCCTAAACAACCCAAACATTCCCATAGTTCCAGCAATGAACTGTGGCCGTGACCACCTAGAAAGCTGTGTATAACTCTGGGCCTTCTCTTGTACGGAACAGATGCACTGCACCGCCATACAGTGCATTTGTCACTTGGGAGCTGCACAAGTGCGCAACAGACTCCTCCGCTCTGAGCCACTCTGGGACATGCTGGTTGCTCTGATGATTTCCAGTGGGCAGATGTTTCTTCCCTTCTGTTATATTTTAATTTCTCAAGTGGGTGGCAAAAGCAGATGTTACCATGTATATGTATATATACGGTCCCCTCTTTCTCATATTATTCTGAAAGAAACATGATATTATACTTAGACCGTGATTCAGCCTACAGAATATATAAATATATGTTTATCCATATGCAGACCTATTCAACTACATACATATTGTTTAAATATATGTGCCAACAGTACATATATGATGTATGACAACACATATATAGAAATATACAAATACAAACATATGCTTTCACAGGGCAATATATAATTTTCTAGATTGAACCATGTCCAAAGCATAATGTGCTATCTGTTTCAGAATTCGTAGCATTCTGAATGGCATAACGTATCATATACATACAGGATCCACATGAATAAATTTATAATTTTTTCCTCAATTATTTCTCTGGAACAGGTGATACAGAAGCTTATCTGGCATCATCTGTTTTCTCTTTCTCCTACAATGCCATCTCTTTATTTTATGTATGCAGGGAAAACTTAGGAAAACCTGAATGACAGGAAGGGACTGAATACTGCCCACAGAGAGCAGCCTCGACGATAAGGACATAGTAAATTTGGATAGTATACAGAGTTCACTGCTGTCACTGAAAAGTGGAGTTGCCCCCAGTTATGTTATCAAAGCTCAACATAGCAAATTACTCCCCAACTTTCCTTCATCTCCCTAGTCCCCTTTCTCCCTCAATAAGTAAGCATTAGAGCTACCAAAATGTAGTGGGAACAAAATGGAAAAGCAGAGGGACATCTGAAGTGAAATAGCCAGCCTTCCCTCTGTAGATGCAGCCACTTTCTTTCACTCTTACAACAATATATTTGGTAATATACCACTAAATTTCTCTCAAGTGCTACTACTTCCAGCTATTTTGTGTACCACTTCCAGATGACTGATAAACTGCCCACCAAACCACTAATACCCACCACAGCACAGATACGATAAAGTGGGAAAATCCCTATAAAGTATATCCGTACAAATGCAACAATTTTTCACAGTTGTCTGTCAGCAATCTTCATACTGTACCAGCCTCAAGAAAACAACAAAAGAAAAAATCTAAGCTTGATAAAACATAGGCTATTAATTACAAAACATTTTTGTGCCTTGATATGGTCCTGGCTTTCACAATGATTTTTTTTTATTAATAAAAGCATAAATCAAATACGCCCCACTACCACAAAACAATACAAATTACTAACAGACCTTTAAAAATGTAATAAACAGCTGCATAAGTAAAGGCACTGGAAAAGCATTAAACTTATATTATCCTCTGTACTAAGTGTAAGTCCTACCATAGTGAAATGCAGCAATAGTGATTTACTAAATGTCAACCTAAAGAATTGCTTGGTGGGGTTTTTTGTTTGTTTGCTCTTTAGAGTTCAGAAATTATTCTGTGAGAGCAACAAAAAAAATCACTCAAAGTGTTTTAAAAACAAAAAAATATTCAGGTGGAGTGTCTGGCAGCTAGAAGTGAAAATTATGTATAATTCAAAGCTGGCATTTGCATTACTACTGTTATTTTACTGGAAATAATAAACTTTTTTTTTTAAGAAGAGAGACAGAAATTAAGAAAGATGGGTCCTGTGCTTTTGTCAGTAGCACCTATTCAAAGGGAGAAAAAAAACCCCAAAAAACCAAGATCACTAATATCCAATAAAAATATGGAGAAACGATTAAAACACAAGGACTGCGTATCTCAAATGTGCATGTGCTTAATTGAAGGATGAAAATGTAAAAGCAATACTCACATTCCGAAGGCATGGCAAATAAACACATTTTTCAGACTTTTAAGTAGAACGGTGGTAAGGAACCCGACATAGTATTTAGCTGCACTTTTACAGAGAACATTCCAGTCTGGTTCAGTCTACTAGAATGACTGGAACATTATTATATTCACACTGAAAGCACTTCTATTCATTTGTCCTCATATATGTTTTTTTTTTTTAAACCATAAAACCAATATTCCAAAGGAATTGTAATGCAATTTACTGTCATCAACTAACCTCCCAACTGAATCAGCAACCTTTGGCATCATTCTTTCCCAAATGGCAAAAATGACATTAAAGTGAAATAGCAGTAAGTACAACAGCTAAAATTTCCAGTCTCATAAAACTCAGCAATAGACTGAGAGATAAGAGACTAAGAGACAACTGCCACTCTAACCATTACAGTACCTGATAACCTCTATGTATTCGTGTCTTCATAAAGGTAAGGCAGAACTCTGAAATCAATTTAATCTTAAATTTATTACATGTGCACTGAGATACTGACATTACTATCTGGAGCAGCGATACATCCAGAACGTGCTTGGGTAGGTGTTTGGCTATTTGGATACCACATGGCTGCAGCTTGTATACCTTAATTTTGGGAGTACTAATTTAACTGAAACACTTCATCAGCATGAGTAAATAAAATCTTTTCAGTCAAAGCAAACTTGCTTAATTTAGTCCAGTGCAATTTTTTGTTGTTGTTGTTTAAAAATAATACTTTTTAAAATGCTATTTTAAATTAATGTTATTCAAATATTTTTTAAAATAACATTGAGTTACAATTAAAAATATTTTTTCCTTATATCTCAATATTTAAAATTTTTCAGAGAACTTATTTTCTTCCCTGTCCTTCTCATTCTTTCATACTCACAAAGATGACTTTTACACCCAATGTCATTGAGAATTTCTCAAAAATAAGGACAACATGTAGAACTTGTTGCTGACAGAAAGCTGAATGTCCCTGGGATTAGAATACTTTAAAGTCAATTTTTGTTCTATCACAAGGAGCAGGCAATAAAGGTAAGAAGTAGAAAGTGATTTCACAAATTCTCTCTAGGAAGCTTTTCCTTCATCAATCAGCTAGGGAATGATATTAAATCTCTCTGCTGAGTAGTTTCTTTCCCATAATAATGAGGAGCCTGGCTTTCATTACTCCAGATATCACAGATAATTCATTTGATTGTAATTGATTTTAAACTTTACTTTTGGCTGCTATAGAATTTCCTTGATAATAAAGAATAAACTGTACTTTTGTTATGTTAAGAAGTTGATTTTGCTCAATAAACAAGATGATCTACCTTCTCAGCACTTGTCCAGTTTTATCAACTTTAAAAAATGGCATTCAAAAGTTGGGTAGGGTTTTGTCTTCAAAAGATAATATGCATATGCATAGTCATCAGCACTGAAGCTCTGGTTTAATCAGCAGGTTCTTTAGTATTTGGGGCTTTTGTATTTTTATTTGTTCATAAGTTGTGAGTCGCAACACTGAACAGTGTAGTGCACAGCATGCTTTCAAATGGAGCATAAAAACAATCAGAAGAATCCCCAAACCATAAAGCATTGTTAAATCAGTATCTTTTTAGCATGACCGTAATTGCATATTCTCTAACAAGGCTCCCTTAAACCAAACGTGACTCTTACCGCAACAGTAACAAAAGAGTTGCACAAAACAGTTCACCACTTCTGACTGCAATGATTTGTATGTCCATGTTTATGTACCCATAAAACCTGCACTAGTCAACTACTGCAAGGGACTGGCAGGGCGCACTGGAACCGCAGCAGTCCTGTGGTACTGTGCATAAGGCAACAAACCATCGTACTGCATCTGAGGCGTGGTCTCCATGTTTACCACAGAGTTTACTAAGAAATTTGTTAGAAATCTGCGGACATCTCAAGTCTCAATGGCTTTCAAAATTCAGTTGACAGCATATTTGACTAATACTGTCTGCATAAATGACAGCTTGAGAGTGGTTGTGGAGAGTGAAGCAGCACATCTCTATCTTCATTTATTAATTCATTCTGACAGAATTCAGCTGTGCAAATCATATGAATACATGGCAGCACCTTTACATCAGCTAAGGACCTGAATCTTGGTTTAGTTTTAGTTTTTAACAGAAAATGCTTACGCTTGTTCCTCACATGTGTGAAAGCTCCCCTCACTGATGTTCTGATTTGAAAACACCCTGCTTCTGCTTTACACTCGTTACAGTGCAAGGGAAAAAAATACATTCAGTAGTTTTTCATGTATTTTTAGTTATCATGTGAAATTAATAAAATGAGTATTTAATTTAAGTGGATTTTGTGGGCATTATGTGGCTGAGGTTTTACCTATTTGGGTAATTTTCTACACAGAGGTAATCTTCCACTTTACCACGTACTAAAATAAGCATCCCAAAAATCCAGCTGAAACCTTAGAATGCTAACAGGAATATGAAAGTGATATAGTAGATTATTGTCAGAGGAATGTAAAAATAAAACCCCATTTCTAGTTCTGCTACAACCCACTATCTCCATCTCTCTTTCCAGTCTCTTGTCTATTTAGTCCCTAAGCTTTATCTGTCATTACGAGCATCATTAACGATCTGATTGCAAGTTTTGCTGTAGCCACAACAGATGATATCAAATAAAGACTACTTTGTTCAAACTAGAAGATGACTTTACATTAATACTTACCATCTTTATTTACTATTATTTTGAACTTAATACTCCTGAACCTGGGAAGCGAAGTATCACATCGTCACAAAAACGGTTAAACTATTTCCCAGTATTTCTTCGTGAAAAGAGCTGAACCTTAAACCAATTCATACATTCCTAATTTTCTTTTATCCAGAAGTAGTACTTGGCTGGGCATATTTGGTCCGTATGGTTTTGCTGTACTCCATTGTGATTTTAGAGAGTAACAAACTTAAAGAAACTGATTTACAAAACTAAGCTAGTATTACCTGACATATCTGAACTGCATGTAGTTAAGTTTATTCCAGTAATTAAATGCATTCTTTTGACTTAATCTTAAGAGATTTTTGAAAACTAGTTTAAAAAGTAGTGATAATAACTTATAGCAAGTTATACTCATTATTTGAGAGATCCATTTATACAAGGGCCTTTCCCAAGCCCTTTAAACACTATTTGTTGTTGTGCCAGACTTCCAGGTTTCTGCACACAAAACTAACCTTTCAAAATCATACCATCAATATCAGTAACTTCTTCATGAAACAAAGCAAGCTAAACTAATTAACTAAGACTAACAACTAAAATTTTCATGAGAGAGGAAGTAGATATGGATGATAAGAGGTTTTTTTAAAATTGGGGAGGGTGTGTGTGTGAAAGGAGAAAAAACCGAACCTGAATTTCTCAGATGCCAAGTCTGACGACGTGGTTTTGGCAGCATTCTCACTGGGCCTGGCTGTGCTGCACTGACAGGGATGAAAGTCAAAATGACTCAGCTGAACAGATAATGGGCGAACATTACGCCCAGCATGGCGATGAGCCTGAGCTGGCCTCTCCGTGCCAATTCAGTGACTCTGCAACTTCTTTAATTTGCATGCTAATTTGTGAGCCCAGGAAAAAGTATAATTAATAAATTTTTGAAATGTTGCTATGATTTAGTATCTTTAGAGCATAAAATCATTGTAAATTCTCATTAAAGTATTCTCAGTATTGAATTTTTACAATTTATTCCTAGTTTGGTAGAAGATTCACCGAAATCAGTATACACAAGTTGTTTTCACAGTAAAAGTTCATACACTTGGCTCAGTTATTTAATTAATCAGGATACTTTAAGTATTAAATCAAAGAAATACTAAGAAAAAAAATTTCCTAAGCAGCAATAAGCAAAATAAGTCGCCCATGTCTCCCCCACCCCCCTTTCCTATTTTCCCTTAAGTCTGTGCTTTTTTCTTCTAAATCTTACTGAATGCTCCGGATTGCATTATTTTATGATCTATTTTCGAGCACTACTTTGACTTATTTGCTGTACTGCTAAATGATACATAGAAATATCTAGTAATAGATAGGAATTTTAAACCCAGATAGGCAAGAAAAAACATTACGTATTTTAATTGTGGGAGTTATTTAACCAAAAAGCCTTATCTCCTCCGAAACTAGACAGCTCTGTGAAAGGAGCTTTTATTCATTTGCATATCTTAATTGTAAGAAGATAACATTTCCCTTAGATTTCACTGAGAGATGTATTATACAGCATGCAATGGATCCTCTAAATCCTCTGCATTCAGGAAACAGCACACCCTCTACTCCCATTCTTCAACTTCATTGACGCTCTTACCCCAAGATTTTTTTCTTTCCAACCAGTAAGCAGCACCACTAAGGTACCAACCTAAGATATAACTACCTTTGTGGCACAGTGACACCACCATGCCTTTGATATCCGCAGAGACAGTACAACGAAAGCACTGTCAAGAGTTAAATTACAGTATCCTCTCTCTCCCTTAAATAAGATTTTAATGGAATTGTAATTTCAGATAAGAATTGCCTCTTGTGTTATAAGATGACATAATTTAGACAACGTATCCCGAGAGATTAACCCGCTAAACTGAGAAAGAAAGGATTTAATTTTGACTATAGGATTCATTAGTGTAAGATTTCAGTGTAATATTCACTAATTTTCCTGGCTGAAAACAGTTCCTTGAATTTAAAAAACCCAAACTAAATTTAAAGAGAGAATTCAGGTACATAGTATGACTCCTCACTTCTAGGAGCTCTCCATGTCACTGGTGATAACTAAATGAGACTGAGTAAGTAGGGTTCCTTGGCTTTCTGCAAGCAGAATCACCTACCTTCTGTTAAAAATCTCAAAATTTCATTACTGACAAAAAAAAAAAAGAAAAAGATCTGCTTTAACTGCAACTTGGTTATTTGATTGCTTGTTTTCTGTTTAAAACTACTCTTGTCTAATAAGTTGTTTTCACTAATTCCAGCAGTTATTTCAGCAATAACACAGCTTATTAGAACGCTTATCTGTTTCACAGTTGGCACATTATGGGATGGAAGGCGCACCTTGTAAATGTGGTAGAAAGCTAACCCTTAATTTTCCGTTTGCCCAAAATACACATTTTTGTTATTAAAACTAAAATATCAATAGACGTTATCATCATAATAATTATTTGTCATTTAAAACTATTGTCACCACTGTTTCGCTCCTTTACTTCTCTTTCTTCCCACCCTAGAAAGACAATACCTTGGAAAGGTAAGACAATATCCTCTTACTGGTCAGAGTGGTTGCCTTAGCATTACGCACCATTAAGCAACATACCGTAAGGAACATTTCCTCCTGGTCAGGGACATGGACAAACCATGTTTCCACCCCCACATGACCACCCACATGAAGGAGGTGGATGGTGCATTTGCAAGACCCTGTCTGACAGGGAGCGCGCAAAGGCACAGTTCAGATGTTGACAGCTGCCAGAGACAGACCAGCTCCTCGCAGCAGTCCTTCCTGTGAGCATCTTCTGGTAAGTTTGGGTGCCAAACTTCACAGAAGACCACCTCAACACAATAATTAGGGTAGGGAGCACAGAAAGAAGATGATGGAATATTTCAGAATTTCCCCAAATTTCTAGATAAAGTATTTTACAGCTTGCTCCGGATACATGGCATTTTGAAAATCTGCAACAACCCACTTTCTGACAAAAGTGTCAATACACACTGATCACAAAGTGATGATATAGGTATTCCATATTCTAGGAAGTCACGATGTGACATATCATCTCTACACACACAGATGCACTATACGTATATAAACAACTTCTTTTCTCATCCATCCAGAATGCCAAATCTGCCAGTAAACTCATGTTCTGTCAGTCTTCTATAATATTAGGAAGTTGTAAACACATTTTTCTGATGTTTTGCAAGCACAAGATTTGTTGTGGAGGGGAAATACATGCACAAAAATATTTACTAATTGAATGGAAGGAGAGAAGATAGAAAAAGTAGCTATAAGAGAATTTCATGCAGTTTAAAATTCTTGTGATTCCTGGAAGGTTTATAACATAAAAACGCAGCTTTGCTTCTCTTTTAAAGACCTGAGGTGGGAGAGGTAGCATAAGTTCTAGCCAGTTTAGCAACTTTTGTTTTCTAACATACCTTATTATTTAGTAAAGAAGGTATTATATAGGACAATTTTTATGTTGTACTCTCCTCCCGGTTTCTGTACATTAGAAATTGTGGTGAAGTGCACTCAAGGTCTTTCCTAGTGACAGAGGCAGGAAAACAGCTTGAAGTAAGTGCATGCTGTTTCCTACATTTCCCGTAAAAGTTCTGGACACACACAAAAAATAATCCTTTCTGAAGAAAATAACAAGAGGAAAAAAGCACAAAAGAACATCAAAGATTTAACAAAAAGTCAAGACAATAAAGACATCATAATCAGACCTGAGAAGAGGTGTTATATTTTTCTTTAGGTCATAAATTGCATCT
This sequence comes from Rhinoptilus africanus, assembly GCA_013400135.1. NCBI lineage: Eukaryota > Metazoa > Chordata > Aves > Charadriiformes > Glareolidae > Rhinoptilus > Rhinoptilus africanus. The sequence goes on from VXBO01012001.1 coordinate 22,973, forward strand.
ATTTGGTCCAGAGACCATGATCATCTTATAGGGCTGTGGAGTAAATCCGAAGTCCTAACACGCTTATGCTGCTGTTTGATGAGCCTTGCAGACTGGGCCTATTCTGTGGAAAGCGGCAAAACTTTTTGCCTTTGTTTGCCAAGAAAGCCACTTTCCTCCAGACAGAGGCAGCAGTAAAACCAAGTGGCACCAGCAGCAGCTTGCCCGAATCACAGTGCGGGGCAGGTACACAGGAGTCAGCTGGTACTCTGATGACAAACAGAAGGGAAAAGCACTGCTTTGGTGAAGTGGCACCTCTCCTGAGTTAAAAGCCTGTCTGAAAGTTACAGAAGTGAGTGAAATTGACAAAACGATCAGGAAATAGACCAAGAAACAGGCTGACAGCCATTCCCTGTCAGCTCCAGTCCCATCACTAAACATCGCAAAAGAGAAGCCGTCTGCCAGGAATTATGTCTGATTGCCATTTGGGCTGCTCTGGTCTCAAGTTTGATGATGCAGATTGAAAATTTACATAAGTAGAGGTAATATTAACATTTTACAGAATAGCATTTCATAAGGATCTGTATCAATTCATGCCAAAGATCCTACACAGAACCATAACCATATCCTCAATACACCAAGTTAATTCTCCCAGTAACACAAATATTTTTAAAATTTTTTAAGCTCTTTTCCCAATTTAAATCACCTAATCTTTCTAGCTTACAGTTATATCCCAGGGAACTTTTCACAATGCACTTTTTGTAAAGCAGTTCCCAGTTAAAAAAGCATGACTCCAGTTCAATAAATTACTTGTGTATCGCTGTACAAATGATATACTTATGCTGTTCCTATATAGCATAAATTCAGCAAACCCATGTTATTCTGCAATGTCCTTCCTGCATTTCCAGACTTATTTTTAATTTTATGTATTTGATAAACTGATACAGAATTGCTTTATATCATAGATACTCATACTCACAAATTGAAAAGTGAAGTGGTAATTAAAATAGGTTTGACTTACTATAGAACAGAAGCAGTCAGTTGACTGCTTACCAGTGGCCTGAAATTGCTAATTGACTGGTAAGGCACTGATTTGTTAACCTAACTCTTTAGGCAGAAACTATCGGCTAGGAAATCATTCTGGATAAATATTAGTATCTATTTGGAAAAGGTCATGCTGCTTTCTTTTTTATCATTACATTTTAACTGCCTATTTGTAACTCAGTGAATGTCAAAGACAGGCTATTCTTAATGTACTTTCTTGCAAAAATATTTACTACAGCACCACAGTTCTCAAAAAATGAAAAAGAATATCATGTGCTATCAGATACTTTTATAAGCAAGAGCAGCTATGACTTCACTTGATTTCCCAGACTAGGATGAAAATCACTGTATCTCTTTCATTTAAAATCAAGAGGAAAAGATTTCACACAACAGACTTTCTCGCTTCCAAGTTATAAACAGATAAACTCTGCTGCTTTAATTCTACAGGCTTCAAATAACTGTCAGTGGACTCTACCCCTAACAAAAAAAGAGAATTAAAAGAGTTTTCAAAAACCTTAATTAGAGAGTATAATGAATAAAGTTCATTAAATTCTGAATTAAATTCTGATTTTACAGCTTCTAGACAGAGTGTGTTCACTCAGTGTAAACCTAGAAGGAAAAGATGCCAAAACACCTCAATCTGTGTCAGCTTTGAAAAAATTCAAACTTACAATAAAAACGTGCACTCTCTCTTGTCAGCATCTTACAGCACAGGGAACAAATTGTACAAAGCAGCAGCATCATGAGAGCAAATTTTGGTACTCCCTTCTCTTTTTTACATTCCAGAAAATGTACATTCCCATGATCTCTCCCTCAGCAGGAGACACTGCTACAAAAATTATCCAAATGCTTCTCAACTCCTTTTATCAAAATTATGAGATGATCTAGATAAATATTTTCAGTCAATTATTTACATGGCTTAAAAAATAAATTGGTCTTATCACTTAGGTGTGCATCAAAGGATTACATCAAACAGTTGAGAAAAGTACATATGAGCTTTTCAACAAAGGATGCAAAACACAGTGGAGGAATTAGAAGCAGTATGAAGCACATCACTGAAATTCCAGAGAAAAGTAATACCTACAGCAACCAATTACTAATCTTTACTTAGCTGTTCTCTATTAACGTCATTCACATCCCAGCAGCAGTAGTAAAAGACCTCCTTCTCACAACTAAACTAAGCTACTGCTTTAAATCTAGGATTTTGTCTGGTGTTTTACAGGAAACTCCTTCTCTCGTGCATATTCCCTCAGACAAGTACACAAGGGTTTCAATTGCCAGACAAGAAACTCAGACTAATTTTTCATCCAGCTATTTACAAACAATCATGCAGAAAAAAAACCCCTTTTTTTCAGTATATGCTTTGTTTAGAGCGTAAACCCCACTTTGCTTGGCCTAACTACTAGGAGGACATTCACCTATCAACTCTCTGTGGAGCCACAATTCTGGAAAAGAAACATCTGCCAAAATTACATGAAAATACAAACTTTCATATCAGGGATAACCAAAGGAAAGTAAAAAGCATTCATGCATTACTACTTACCTTTGGCTGCCTGTGCTGGGACTAGATGCTCCCTCAAAGACACCAAGACATGACCTTTGATGCTCCTCACCCTCTCACCCTTTATTTGCAAGATGCTTCAAAACCCAATACTTGAACTTCGCTGCTGGAGGGTTTGCAGTACTGCGCTTGGCTGAGATCCTCCTTCAGAGATTACTCTAGAGAGAAGAAAAAGACAAATAGGCATCATCATCCCTTCATACTCCATATGATTCACTGGTTACAGCTATCGCTTATTGAAACTGAAGGGACTCATGCACTGCCCTAATGAAATGTAAGGTGTCCTCATTTCAGTAAAGACTTGAGCTTTGAAGAGCTGGGTGCAATTAGTTTAATACAGCCATCCCATAACCCAGATCCCATATTACCCTACTGTGCAAAGTTGCTATGACTACATTTCATAATCAAATTATCAGGCTATGTCTTTCCATACCAAACAGCAAATATGCCAGCCTCCAAACTTCTTCCCCTTGGAGACCAGTTAAATGCAGAACTTCATTTCAAGCACAATTTTACATCCCCACAGAGGAGCCAGGCTGCCAGCAGATGCTTCTCAGGGCTGGCACATGGCGACCAAAAGTTATTCTTTCAAATTCAGCGTCAGAGAGGAGGCCAGGAGAGGTGGACAGAGGGACAAAAGGGTGGCTAAGAGCGCAGTCCCATCACCTCGCTTCACGTGGGGAGGCTGCACACACTGCGCACAATGCTGCCTGTCTGTCAGCCCGTGCGTTTTACCACGCCAAGAGCCTCTGCTCGCAAAAACTACAATCAGTTTTAGAAATACAGGAAATACTGAGAAAACAGATAATAACACCCGAAACTTTTGAAAAAAAAGCTCCTTCTACCCTCCTCTACCAACCTTCAGGAGCATCCCCCAGGCAGTTCTCCACAAACTGGGCGAGACTTTGCCCCCCCCCGCTCCCCTCCACAAGATGGCTGCCCCCTGCCTGCCCCGCTGCCAGCACAGGCCTGAGCGCAACCCAGCATCCAGGCACCACCGTGGCGGCAGCTCCCCGTGGCCACAGGCCCTCAGGGAGAACCAGCCTGCCAGCCGAGAAAGGAAAGCCTGGCGTTTTGCTTTGCCGAAGCAGAGAGGGGAGGAGCGCGTCTCCTCCCAGGCACGGTGCCAATGGGAGCTGCGGGGCAACCAAGCGGGAGCACCCAGCTCCGTGCGAGCGGCCCGAAAACCGCTACCAAGGGAAGCGCAGTCTGCCTTCAGCAAGCTGAGGTCTTAACAGCTCCTGACACTTGGAGCTGGGAGTGACTGTGGATGTCTCGCTGTGGTGATTTAATATGTCGTCCAGGGTTTTTTGGCACACCCTCTGACTGAATACCGTCATAGGAAATACACAGCAAGAGTGCCCTATTCTTTTCATAGGCAGAAATAATGATGGCTCTTTGAAAGAACGATGAGAAAAGTTAGCTATACACTTCCATTTTAGACCTTAAAGTATTAGTAAGCAACAGAAAACCTGAGTGGTAGGAAATTTGAAGAATTTTTCTCTCTTGTGTTCTTCAGTAATTTTACAAGCTATTTTCCCATGCTTTAGAGTATGAGTTTTATTCAATTATCTAATCCACGTCTAGTAATTAATCAAATTGCTTTAAATGGTGAATTTTTATCTAAAATCTTTTGTTCATTTGCAACCAAGTAAAGTTTGATAAAAACAGACAGTTTGGCAGTGCTTGTAAATACTTGTGGAGCAAGGAAATTAACATCTTGGCAGCCAGCTCTGTAATGATGTGCCTGATTTCATGGAAAAAAGACAACAAATTAATTTCCATACCTCTATAACACTTCTCTTTTGCTTTAGCTTAATTAGCTCACTGAAGGATGAAAGCTGAACTATTTTTTCTGCATACCTGGTTCCTAGAATGTGCAGTAGCATGGAAAAATGATAAGTCTGAAGCTCTGTGATAAGAATACTTCAATGCAAAGTATATTTGCATGCTAGAAATAAATTCAATGTGGTCTATTTTGTATCTGTAGTACTTCAAGCGGCATTTTATATACACAATTAATTTGGCATTGATAATGTGCATGAGTCGTAGCCTGCTGCTTACTGTAGCTCATACCATCTCTGGACAGTTTCATAAGAAAGGGAGAAGACCATCACAGACAAAGCCGTGAAAGGCCATCCAACCTATTTGTTCTCCTCAGTGACTATCCTAATGCAGGGATGCCCACCAATATTAAGGCACAAAATAAGGGAAAATTTATGTTACTTGTAATGTTATCTGTGTGTTTCCTTCTTGCTTCCTTTTCCACGATACTATTTACCCTCAGCATCCTTGGATAGTCTGAACCCCTATGTCTGTTTCTGTGCATTTGTTTACTTTATGTATCCTTTTCCTTACCTTTAAGATACATGAGGATAAGGCTATCAAGTAGGAGACAAATTGCCATCCATTATTCTTACCTGTATCTAGGGTTTTTTTTTTTTCTAAGAGAATATTCAGCTCTCAAAGGTAATAGCAGAATATTTACTGATTTACTGTTCTCAGTGCTGAAGCACCAAGCATAAGACATGAACAGGGATTCAATATGTTCTATCTAAACTCAAAATTTAAAAGATCGTACTACTAATAGGTCAAATAAAACTTACTGATTTTCTAGCATAAACCATCCAATATAACCTTTACTTTTTCTTAATTTATTCTTATTTTTAATTACAGAAATACAAACATTTGCATGTCTGGATCCTGATGTGTGCTTTGCATGGTGAAAGAAAAACTGAAGAAAACTAAATGTTTTGTTTGTTTCTTTTTACAGTACATTAAATGAGGAAATCATGTTCCCAGCTGTTGTGGGTATGTTGAGGATTAGTCAGACTAAAGGTCTGTTTGGTGAAAAATAAATTCCCATTTCTTGGAAAAAACCCCAACAGATCATGAAAATATCAGCTCTTTTTCCTTCTGCTGAAACACCCACAGTACACCTGTCAGCACACCTTATTTACACCCAGGACACTATGAGCACTGAATTAAAATAAGCAAAAGTTACATGTATGATGAGGTTGGGTTTTTTAACTTATTTTTATGTATTTGAATAGTATTTTTCCAATTACACACTAAAAATGACACATACATATTTTCCATTTTACAGAGAGGTGGAGGTTCCCCTAATGGACTGCATAATGAAATCAACATTAATAGTTTATCAAAATCCACGAAAAGAGCACTGCCTAGGAATACACTTTGGAATATGACCCAAGAAGCCTGTTAGAAGTCCTGATCATATAGTACAGAATGCTAAAGGAAGCACATTGCCTGAAT
>VXBO01012001.1:33356-50500 GCA_013400135.1 Rhinoptilus africanus
GGCTAACAGGTCAAAAGTAGCAAACGGTCAAAAATAAAAAATCTATGCTTTGCATCTGAACTTAAATCTAGCTATAATGCTTACTAAGTTTAGTATGAATAGATCTGGATTTGGGAGGAGTTTGGATTGGTTATTTGTGCGTTGTTTTTTTTTTTTCCTAAACCAATGACAGTGAGAAGATTGGCTTATAGCCTTCCAATAAGGAAGAGAATTTTGCAACAATCTTATTTACTTTTAAATTTGTCTTTTTTATTAATTTTTTTCAAATTAACAGTTAAAAAACTCTGCCAATCAGAATTGGCTGCTCAAAAAGTAACTGCATTTCTCAAATGTCCGATACGTATGACAAGATTTGTGATGGACAGTACAGTTAGGCACATCGATTTCGTATTAACTGTTTTGTGTCTACATAATTCTAGCACCTATAATTTAAGCTTCTGAGCCTCTAAGGCTTTTCTGCTGCAATTTTAAAGTTTCCTTTGTTGTTTCATTTAGTGTCTCCAGAACACTCCTGCTAAAGCAAACACTAACGTATTTGTGTGTATTATTGAAAGAAGATCCTAGTGATTTATAATACAATCAGTGACCATAAGTTCAATCACTATTTTATTTCGGAAAAATACACTTTCTTGTTCCAGAAGCTATGTGAAAATTTTTAAGCACCAATATGATCAATTCCAGTTTTATACAGGTAACAGTATACCTATAAGCCTTTCTCTGACTTATTCATCTACTGATACAACAGACACAGCAGACTAAGGAAAGTATTTTTGTATGGATACAGTCCTCTGATGCATAACTGAGACTTACTTTTGCTTCTCCAAGGGAAAAGATGAATTTATGAATCACAAAATTACATAAATTTCATCAAGATTTTTTTATCCTGGAAAATATATGCCAGGTTTTTTTTTAATTCTTCAGAAATTACTATAATAGATGCTTTGACAATTATTTTTACTGTAGCAGGTTTTATTGTTTTATGAGGGGAAAGAGGAACTGGAAAGAGAAAAGAGAAATATCAATATCGAATGTGGTTTTATTCTATATAAAATATGGTTATATTACAGAGGAGGAAATCACAACGAATATATCGGCAATTACACTATGCTAATAAACAACATCTGGTCTTTCTACCCTATGACTTTTAAATTCTGTGCAATTGTAAATTACACACCACTTAGTTGAAGAGCTTTTAAGAGACGCGCATGATCGTGTTTCAGTGCGGCTGCTTACACATGATGTATTCACAAATTCGCCTACAGACATTATTCTTATTGCACATCAAAAAAGGCGGTGGCACCAACTAGAAAATAGGTTCCCATGTATAACAGTAAAATTGATATTCCATTGAGTGATTCAGACCTTCATTTAGAAGAAGCATTGTTTTGATAGTGGTATGCATGTGTTTTTATATGAAATATGTGTGTGTGTGTGTGCTTGCCTTAAGTTTTTGACTCTGTTCCTGTGATCACAGTCAAATGTGCTGCAAGGTATGCTGACCGCATTTCACTTACAGAGTTCCAAGGGAGAAAAGTTCTCTCAAAATATCTAGAGATTAAAAAAAAAAAAGAATGCTCAGTGCTTATAAAACTAATGAATCTGCATCATTGCCTTCAAGGACTTCACTTAAATCATGTCTGTTTGGAAAAACACTCTTTAATATCATCCTCCAAAGTATCCTGTAACCACAATGATATAAAAATACCTTTTTCAGTTAATACACAACAATCAGCATTATGATCAATCAAACTAACATTTTGTTATAATGAAAAAATTCAAAGTATGTTATTAATTTCCTTTCACATTTTAGATAGTAAGCAGGATATCAAGTAACATCTGTTACAAATGTGATAATAAATGAAACATCTTGGCCTAGTTAATGTTATTGGTATAAGATCTAGTTTATTTACTAAGTAAAATAACTAGAAGCATTAGCCTGTGAATCCGAAAACCTATACCCCCACCATAAAGCAAGTATCTAGGAGCTTTCTGGAAGTGGTTTCCATGGATTTTCAACAATGGAATAAATTGAAAGTCTCTTAGTAAATTTTTCAGGTCCTGGAGAGTTGTTATATTGGCATCCCATGGATCATATTGTTCATTTTAATGATGTAAAATGCTGGCATTGACTTTCACATAAATGGTTGCCATAAATTTGAATTGTGGGATCGAGGCCTACTACTATAGATTGGTAAATTAATTCTCCTCTAATGCCACAAATGCTGTCCTATTTATCAAGACTAAATAAATCCAATATTTCAGTCGTTAAGAATTCAACACTGGAAACAGCTGGACTTTTTAGATTTAAACCAGGGAATAAATTCACTAGCAGAGGTATATAAAACAAGGTCCTAACTCTCCAAAGGACTTTAGAACCCATCAAGCAGTTCTTTAGTAGGGAAACAATATTTATGGAAACTTCAAGAGTACAAATTAGCTGTAGCCCAATGAAAAACGATTTCTTCCTTTTTTTTTTCTTCTTTAATTTCTAAAGGCTTAGCCTGTTTCAAAAGAAGGAACAATTTCTGATGCGTTTTCAAGGAACTGAATGATAGTACTTCTAATGCTTCAAACCAGATTGCCCCGCTAGTCACAAGATGTCTCCAGGTTATTGTGTTTGTTAAGGGGCAAATACTAGCCATCTACAGATTTTAACTTGTGATAGAATCTCAGATAATGGCTCTTTTACTCTGTACATGGTGATATAAGATCAGAAAAAAAATAAAAGCATATTTAACTGTGATGAGGTCAGTTAAAGCTGCAAAGTTTAACATAAGATAAATCTATTTCTTTTAGAAACTAACAGCAGTCAAGTTCTCAGGTAATGGAAGCATACTGAAGAGTGTTTTAATAAAACATGAAATAGGTCACCTAGAAATTCTTCTTGTGTGCGTGTGTGCTTTTCTGTCCGTTTAAAATTGATGCATTTTAAGAGAATATTTTAACTGTGATTTTCAGATATTCAAAAGATGATTGAATTTCTAGACATTGACAGCGTGAAGTTGCAACATCAACCACAGGTACAGACTTTTAACAGAGAGTTCCAGTATCAGACATTTTTTAAGCTAACGTATTCCTTATCAGCTGTAGCAGAGAGGGTTTTCACTTGTTGACACTTGGAAAAATTCTGCAAATGGTAATTTATGCTTTTTAGTTATTTGTTATTCTTTTCTATTTCAAAAACAACTTAAGCAAATCCTCTTATCAGATTGGCCAGTGTCAGGGGTGCTCAATCAGACAGCCCTTTGTTCACAGAGGTAGTTCTACAGATGTTCTGTGACACCCTCTTTGATCTTTGTCTGCCCTCATCCCCACCGTGTTAAGTGTTTTCCAGTAGCTCAGTAAGCTGTATGACTAGCATCTGGCAGCTCTCTTCTCGTTCAGTGCAATTAACTACTCCTTTTTAATTTTAATTTTTATTTATTCATTTTAATGCTCCTGAAAGGTGTAATTAAGAGAGATGTAAACGTAAATGAAAACAACATCCTCAATTTAGCACTCAAGCCTCCAGCCCAAAGAAGCCAGACATTTTCTGCCAATATTACTCAGGAAACAAACACACTATGAAATATTGTACATTAATTGTTTCAGTGAGACTATGAGGTACTAACTAATATAACTTGATTAAAATCGCATGGAAGTCAGAGACCCTTTTTACAGACTTAGGAGACGACCATCCGAGATCACAGATTAAAACAAGTTTTGCAGTAATTCCAGTGGCACAGAAAAGAATTAAAGTCAGAATATGTGTATCAGCTGCAACAGGAATACTACCAAGCTGTATGCATGCTGAACCGTGGATCTGGTTTTACAAATACATAAGATGAAAGGAAGGAAAAAAATAAAAAAGCATAAATAATACTTACAGTGGAAGAGAAAGAGCAGACATCCTAAACAGGTAAAGGAAATTTTTGTAGCTAATACTGACAAGAAAAGTAAACTATGGGATATACCCTATAAATACTAAATGTTAATAATCAGAGTATTATTGGCATTTTAGGCTTAATCTCAAGAAACCTTTCTTTTCATATATTCAGTATTTTTCCACTAATGTGTTATCTTTTAATAGACAAATTAAATTATTCAAAGTCTGTGTTTCTACGTAAGAAAAAAGCTTTCCCTTAAGAACAATATTGTGTGTATAGAAACAATTGCACCTAATTCTTTTTTAGCACGGACAGGAGCATTTTTAAAAAGTGAGATAAATGATAGAGGGGAAAATCAACAACAAAAAGCAGGCTAAAATTTTCATTTTGCCATAATCACACTGAACTGAATTACCATAGCTTAGAGTTCTTATAAAAATCCAGACCCAAATTCACCCAGTTTGTTTTCAGCCATAAACAGAGCTGTGTTTTACACGTATCCATGCCTAGCTGAGTGGGAGATGCCATGTGGTGGACAGCATCCAGTAGGTTCCTCGTGAACAAAATCTGAGGAGGACCATGGAGTGGAGAGGCACTAAAGCCCAAGAACGGGCTTTAGGAGAGCACTGCCGTACCACCTTACCAGGCTCTGCCACAGGCCGGGTGCCCTGGCAGCAGCTCTGCTGGTCCCCTCCACCCTGCCAGCCACACACACTATTTGTTTGCCTGTGCCCAGTGATGCTCCTCATTTCTGGCCTCTCATTTAAAAATAAGGAATCCCATATTCTGCTCCTTGCTGATTTATTTTTTTTTTTTAAAAGGCACCGAGTTCTACGATCAATTACTGTGAAAAAGTGTAAAAAGTCCTTTGAACAAAGATTGGGGATGTCACCTCCACCTTCTTAGCACGGCAGTGTCCATGTCCCTCTGTAGAGCTGAACTTACCCGCTTTCTAACGTGAAGGAGTAACTGAGACACTCTCAATTCCATATTTTGCTCCTGGACACGTGTAGATACACACAAACCCACTCCCTAAAATTAGACTGTGAAGCTGTTAACTCAGCACTTTCGGCAGGAGCAGTTTTGCAGATGAGAGTTGAGCAAAATGCCCATCCATAACGAACACCTTTAATTTCTAACTTTCCCATGGAAGTAAGATAGGCTTTAAAAATTAACCCACACCTATGAATTTAATTTGAAAACGTTTCATACTTCGAAGGTATCGAGAGGTGATAAAGCCAAGGTAACTGTCAGCTTCTTCAGGCTGAGAGCATCTGCATTAACTACAGCCATGTGTAGCCAACCTCAGAAAAATAAACTATACACCAGCTACAAGCAGGACATTTAATATGTATCTCATTTTACAAAGCCTTTTTTAAATTATTTATCAATTTCTAGATATTATTCATTAGATAGTAATATACCATAATATATACAATGTTATTTTTTAGCAGAAGCTAATATTAGACATAGCAGAAAGAACAAAAAAAAAAATCTACATTAGAGAAGTGTTCCTTTAAAGAAAAGTATTGTCATTTTGCATAAACAGTGGAAATTCTAGATAAATATATTTCAAGAAATCCGTTTAATCAATATAATGTAAGTGCTCCAGCGACACATGAAAATAACCTATAATCATAATTTCACTACAAGGATCAATAGATGCATTGGCTTTAGTGAATGTTTTTTGTGGAAGTAATTGGCCGAGATATGCAAAACAAACCACACCGTTTTTTCTATATCATTTATGACGGTTTAACAGAAATGGAAGAAATGTTATTTTCCCCAAAATTCAGACTTTGTTCAAGTTTCTATGGAAACCTTGAACCTGCACACAGAAAAGAAGCAAAGGCTGAAACTTCTCCCTGTTTTTCACAATTTCCCCTCTCCTCTCTTTGATCCATGTAGAAGCGTTCTATGCATAATTCCCTTTCTGCTGGCCCCTATTTCTCCTTTCACTCTTCACCAGGCTCCAGGCCTGGGGAAATTTCCCTCACTCTATTGTTTCCCACTGGCTCTCCAGATGATTTTGAAGTGCGATGACTCAAAGTTAAACATTTTCAGGTGCCTGGTCTTGGTGATTTTATAAGTTAATTTATTTCAAGTCAGCTGAGGGCAGAAGAAAACCTGCCAGAAGCTCTAGGAAAAGTACTCCAGACTGGCAACTACAACTTCGATGATCCCTGGGGATATTCCCTGATGGCTGCTTAAAGACTCTGGGTTACACTTATGTAAAATCTCAGAGATGGTACCAGACACAGCCCAAAATGGATATAAATGACACACATCAAAGAGATCTCTAAAGAGCCTTTGGAGCGCTGGATTTCTTTCTCTTGAAATGAAAGACCACAAACTATATGAACTACCATGAAAGTGTTATGTGCTAAAAAGCAGTTTTACCTATAGGTCTCTGATGACTGAGGAAACAGCACAAATATAATTCTCATTTTGTGGCCTAGATATTTCCTTTCCTTCTCTAGACCCAGGCGCAGCTCAGCCCTGTCTACATGCATAAAGCAGGGGAAATTTCAGTTTTATTAGAGCCAGTTGCTGAATGATTTTGAAAACGCTAAAGAGTACAACTTGCCACACAAGCTGCTGCAAGGGATTGACTAATTAATAGTCTACAAATAATTCTAAAGCCCTTGGATGAAGGTCACTATAGGCCAGACTGTTCTTCCCTGACTTGCATTATTTTTTGTGAGAGTAATCATCACCCATACAAGAAAAAACAAATGTCAATTTGATAAAAGATTTAAATGGTTAGACTAAAAAGCTTTAATAAATCCTATGAACATACTCTGTTCTTCAGGTGACCTGGAAAGAGAGATGAAATACAATAGATGGGAAATCCTCCCTGCTTGCTATAGCCTGTCAATATTATGTAAAGGGGTTCGTGGTACCCTGATACTAAAAGGCTTGAAAATAGAATGTCATTAGAAAAGCCTGTAAGTGAAAATGGGTCAAATTATGTGGAGAAGCTCTTATTCTGTGAGCAAGGTCCCCCACAAGATAATCAGGAAAACAATTTTCTGTAAAACTCTTCAGTCCATATGTAACGCCTTCTTGCCTAGGGATGGATGCAGGCAGTGGTTTTTGTGAGGGCATGAAGCACAAGGTGCCTTTTTTGTTGGTACACACAAAGACACTGAACAACTAAAGTTATTGATCATCATCTTTGGAGTGATAAAAGCGCTCAGTTTCTTGCAGCAACCTCAGATGAAAAATTCTGCTATACTTATAATACTTTTATTCAGCTGTCTGATTGGAATCGGAAATGACATCCTGGCTTTACACATCCGCAAAGCTCTATAGGTACACACTGTCCAGTAACAATAAAAGTAAAATTAATGGAATTTCTTTCCATGCATGCTGTTCAATACTTTCTGTCTCCATCAACCTTTATAATACACAGATATCTCTTTGGAACATGATGTCCTGCAACGCGACACATCCAGCTGCCCGGCGTGCCGTGCCAATTGCTTTTCACTGCTATAAACTGCCCGTTTTCATCTATTTGCTCCCAGTGCTTGTCTTACGCCAGGTAATTTTACTTACATCAGGTGATGCTAGTCTTCAGAAGCTGGACTTTTTCTTATGATAGCACTTCTGTATTTTGGCAACTCCCACTCCCTAAATACAGACAAGGCTAGCACTCTTAGTCCTCCATAGTACCAAATATTTCAGCAACAGTACCTTTAAGGAACAAGCACACAACAGTGCCATTTCTGTTACACTCCATTTTCATCCAAGAATGTGTCTAAATCATTTTTGTAAACTTGCTTCATACTTAGTTGCTTGTAAACTTGCTTGTAAACTTGCACATGGATGGCTTATTGAATGCAATATTCCAAATTCTGTGGTTGCATCAAGAAATAAGAGCAGTATCTGAGCACTCAATTACCAATGACGGTGTGTAGATGCTAAGTTTTTTGTGCATACTTAATATCATTGTAATTATGATTTCTCCCCACCAGTACAACTGATTTTCTCACTTATTATTACTGGCATATTTCAAAAGGAAGTACACTTTTTCAAGACAATGTCTTTTATCTGTTGTATTACCAATATTGATCTTGAAGGCATAGTTCACTAATTGCCAATCAATAATATATAAATAAAAATAATTAAAAGAAAATCCATAGACTGCCTCAATCCCAATTTGATAAACTATGTGAAGTAATCAGCATTATTCTATTCTGTGACAATATACAAGCCTCATATACAGAGGAAATAGCTGATAAAGGTATATGCTACAGCTGTGTGAAAAACCAAAACCAGGCTCTAGTTTGACTGAGTGAAATTATGTATGCCGTCGTACAAATGCTCAATTGACAGTAATTATCTCGTTTGCACACCAAAAAGGTATTTTGTCATGCGATTTCAAGAACCTTCCATGTGGTACATACCACCACTTCCCCCAAGGCTTCACAATTAAAGTAAGCATTGGCCAACCTTACACAGCAAAGGTTTTCTTTCCAATGAGGCTGATGCGTTTGCGTGAATAATTCCATTCCTGTGCCTGAGCGTGCAGTTGATCTCAAGTGCCATTTATGTAAGAAGTGTGGTAAGAACAAAATGGCTGCATATTTTCTCCTAAGCTACTTAATTAGAAATGTTGAAAGAATTCTTTTTGTAGATGCAGCTTATTTCTTTGTGATCAAACACAGTTAAAGGATTTGGTACTTCCCTTTGAGGCTTTACATTAAACACAAATTTCTTCCATGTAAATTCTTTTAAAAATTGTCACAGTACTTCTAGGCCACATGTTGATCAGGGAATCTGTGTAAATCTTATAGATGTCATTGTTTCTTAGTAGCTGATAAAAAGTATTTAAATACATAAAACTTACTGGACTGAAGTCCTTAGAGTTGAAGTAATTCCTTACAAGTGCCCTCAGTGGTAAGAAACAAATAAACAAATGGTAAAAAAAAACCAAACCCACAACTTGAATTTTTACAGGGCAGCTTTTTCACTTTTTAAGGTTCTAGATCCAATTTACTTTCCAGGGAGAGGACTAGCAAGCTGTCCCCAGAAAGGTTTGCAGGATACTTATGAATAAACATTTTTTGCTTCCCTAATGGAGTATTAAGTTGCCATATGCATGCTGCACCAAAGCAGAACAGGTTTGGGCGAGCAATGCCCACGCGTGACCTGAAGGGTAACTTCCAATGGTGCCAGGACCATCCTTCCAGATTAATTTCATAAGTTCTCTTCTGCTCTAAGAACTGTGCATTCAATTCAAACTGTTTCTTGTATAAATTTTCACTTCCCTGTTTTTAAATTAATATGGAATCATTTATACAGCAGTTAGTATCACTACAGTGCCTTGGAAACTTCAGTGGTAACATCTTTTACAGGTCATACAAACATTAGCATTCAGAGTGTTGCTGAATGCTTAATAAATCTTGGCAAGGAAAAAATTTTACAAGTAGGAAGAAGGAGGAATGAAATCGTTCAGCACTTCCACTTCATGAGTCCTCTGTTAGATAAAGAACACTGACAATGAATAGATTTTAAATATTGATAGTCTTCTGTTATGATTATCACACAGCAGAAACATTAGGAGCAACTAGGCTCAGGATTACTTGTAGACATCACTGATGAAGTAAGGAATGACTCTGATTAGGTCTAAGGGTAATAAAATCTAAGTGGGCAAGGTAAAGGAAAAGATAAACTGTTGCTTCCATTTTACAATTACAGTAGTTACAATATTAAGAGATGGCTGGGTGACACAGAAATTGAGGCAGAAAAGGAATTTTTTCTGGTTTCAGATAAGTGTCTTATCCTCAAGACTGTCACTGCTCTTCAAAGGAAAAGATTTTCATATATATATATATGTATATTTACAGATGCAAGGTTTGCATCTGATGAGAAAACTTCATTTAAATACTATGAAGCACCTTGAACTTGCTATATGTAAAGTATATATTAGTTTGTGGTTTTGCATATGAATTCACCATGGGAGGACTACTTGGACATGAAAAAATTTCTCCCTTTTCATTTACTTTTTTAATACCTTATTGCCTGGATCCCAGTACCTCATTGTTTTGTTATTTATTTACATTTTGGGTAAATATTAGTGATGTATCATTTGATCTTTCGCTACACTGAATTCCTTTAAAACTGTGAAAAGAAAAAAAAAAAGAGCAGCAATGTCTTAAACGTCTTTAACAGTCAGAGATAAAAATGAAAGCCACAGTAATATTTGTCAAATTAATCAAAACATATTCAACTAGAGGAAACACACTGTTCCTCCAGTCTGACCTCATTACGTGTGGTACAATGGTGATATACATTAGCATCTATCTCCATTAGGGAGTTAACGTGATCAAGTTCCTGCAGGCCAGCACAAGTTGTCACTCCACATTGTCCTTTCCTTTGGACACAACTATTTCTAGTTTTCTATGACACAACACAGTGCAAAACTGCACAAAGTTAGCACTTCTCATCACAGTAAGTTTTAAGCCATTTAATAAAAAAGGGCAGAAATGTGCAAAACATGAACAAGACTCACACTTTTCTGCTTCCTGTCAGCACAGACAAAACTCAGCCTGGGAGAGTGAAAACACACAACCCATAGAAAACTGCCTTTCAATGAGAAATAAATTTCTTTCCTATTCCGCTGTTACTGAGGAATAGCAAGCTGTGGCCATTTTCATATAGGTCATTAAGGCTGCATAACCCTGTTCTCTGAGACTGCATAATCACCGTGACATTTCATATAACACAAAATATTGATAAAGCACAACACTGACCAGCTACTTAATGCACGGGCCTCTGGATCGGTGTGTTAGTGCAAGACGATGCAGTAAGTAAAACAGTTACTGAGAGTAAGCACTGCCACATTTGCAGTACCATGTTTTGGTTTGAATTGTGTGAGTTAAGCCACCTACAAAACAATTTGAAAGAATACGTATGTATGCATGTCTATGACTTGTTTAGATCGATATAAAATAGTTCATTAATTTTAACTGCACGAAGCAACTGACATAAAATAATTAATAGTAGAGGAAATATTCTTGTGTATGCAGAAAGACACGCTACCACTTATGGCATCATGTTTCATATGTGGGCACTGGAAAATATACAACTAACATGAAAACAAGGTTCTCAGACACTTCCAGTGTCTCTATTTAATCAAACATTCACTGCTGGAGTTTGGCACAGAAATACCTTCTGTTCTGTAGGTTTCAATACATCACCTACCGTATTCGCAAAATGCAACTTAAGTAGTTTCTGACAACCTGTATGTTCATTTCTTCCCTTTAACCACCTCTGACACCAGCCATGCTACTCTCTCCAAGAGTGATGCTTTTTCTCCTTCAGCTGGCCGAGACACCTCACGCTAAAATCCAACCCTTTATCACTCTTGGACACTATATCCCACCTCAAAAAAAAAAACCAAAACCCAAATCACCTTTCCAAACACTGTCCCTATTTTTACTTTGCTTCACCTGAGCACAACACCATAGAGTAAAAACACCCAGCACCATAGAAGGTGTGAGAGTCCCCATGCTTTTTTGCTGAAGAAGAGGTGAAAGCCATACGGCTTTCTGGACATCACACAGGCAAAGATACGAATAGAGTGTCATAAAAACCCATATCGAAAAGAACATTTTGAACATTAAAAGAGAAAAATGGCATAAAGCCAGGACACACTGTGAATGTTGTTGCTTTGCCACATATCCGATTCATACATTCTTTCCCAGCTTGAGAAATACTCTGAAACAAGTCCCATTTGCTAGATGCAATTAACTACTTCTAGAGCATTTTGACACCATCTACTTCATGAATGACTTTTAGTGATATGACTGAAACAGAAAATGGCACAGCATTGTTCCCATCTTAGAGAAGAATATTTTCTGTATTGCACGATCTACTGAGGAGATATTGCAAAATAGTCTCTGTGAACGAATATGCAGTAGGAGGGAAAAACCACTCATGATTCAAAAAAACCCAAGGAATTCCGAACTTGCTCAAGAGCATACAACTGAAGTGAATATTGCAGGAAAAGGATACGCAATTAAGAAACCCCAGAGAAAGAATGCAACTTCTTTTTCTTTCATCACTTAGCCCACCGCACGCTTAACCTCAGACCTCTGCCTGCCTGCTGCTGCCTCTGGCAGAATTCAGAAAGCGGGCGGCTGACACCTCGCTGAGCTCTCCAGCCCTCCCTGTGCGATTTGCATGGCCCACGAGAGAGTTGAAAATACTCTTTTCTAAAATTTATTTATTCATACGCAGTTTCTCCATTCTTCAAGGCATAAGTTGCGGTTAGGAGTGTAGGTTAGGATTAACAACAAATAGCTTTCCAAACCATCTTATATCAAAATACTCAAGCTTAAAATAGCAGTTTCTAGGATTTTTTTTTTATGTTTATGAGTTCCTCCAACCAACATTCTGTACATGAAATCTGTAACTTGCAGCCTATATTTTATTTAATATTGTATTGTTCTACCAAGAAACCATCACTTCTTCAGCTAAAAGGAAAAAGTGTTAGCTTATGATCTTTTGTGTACTGATCCAAACAATTATGCCCAGCTGAACACAAAAGGCCCTTCTTAATTATCTTGTCCAGTGAGTCCCATGGTGTAGCCAGGCTTTGTAAACTTGTTATAAGAATTAATTAGAAAAAAGCCTTGAAAACAAATTTAATTATATGGCCTCTGAAGTGTCTACATTAGGGCAATAATACCATCAGGAGAAAAAAGTGGTAGACTACTTTGACAAGACAGAACAAAAAAAAAAATCTATACTTTAGATTTATTCGAAAATGGTCTAATGGTGAAAAATGTGTGAGTCATAAAAAGGACATAATAAAGAGAAAAGCAAGGCCATGTAAATATGATCCTCAGTAAGTTAAGGACTTCAGCTTTGTTTCTTTATTCTTAAAAATCTTTTATTTCCTGCACAACATGCAAAATCCCACTAAATATACCATATGCGATGATTAAGAAGAGGTCAATACTGAATCATTTCCTTAAAAAACACTTCACAGTTTTCTGATACGGCCCTATCTGTCATTTCCCATGGTGAGAGAGACGAACTGATCTCACAGCACTGTCTATTCATGGATCTCTTGGCCTTTCCAACAGACATCTTCACAGATCAAACAGCTCCCAGCTGGGATTGCCATTAGGGCAAGATAAAAAGTAAAAATTAGTATTGATGAAAATATTTTGCCAGTTCACGCTGAGTTCTTTTGATCAGATCAGGGAAACCTAAAAAAAATTACTTTAAGCCATTTCAAAATCTAAAATTTTGATAAAATCATTATTAAACACACTTGTTTTTAAGTACCTCTGATGTATTAACATGATATCATCTTATCCATGTATCTATTTTCAATGTTGGAATTTTTTCCAATGACAGATTAATTATTGATGTAGTATCAACATCTGGCACCTCTCTAGCCTGACTGTACCTTGTCTATGGCAACGGCTGCAGTGCCTCTGCACGTAGGCTGCTTACATATTAATAATAGAAAGTTCATTTGCTCATTATTTTCATTAGAAAGGAAAGCTATCTTACAAGAACTTCTGAGAAGCTCCTTTTCCAATGCTGCTTCCATGAATTGTACCTTAGGACAGCCACCAAATTCCAGAATCAGCTTTCAAAACGCACATACAGATTAGCAATTAGGGACCAACATCCACTTGGAATGGATATCATGGATGCTTTTGCTGTTAAAAAATTTTACCTCAAAGCCAAGAAAACTACTGCATGTAAATAGCAATTAATTTATGTAGTGCCTTACTGTGAAATGCAGCTTTTCATAGCATTTTGAACAATGGCTTTAGCCCCATTGTACCATTACCTGCCAGCTAAAATTCTTAAAACATCGTAAAGTCTCCTCATACTTTAGGTATGAAAAGAACAGGATGCTGAAGTAGTTAGATTTCTAAAATTCTGCTAAAAATACTTCGAACTTGTAAGGGTGGCTACACGCATCTAAAGAAATACAGAGTTCATTTATATATTCCAGTATTAATCTTTTGCTTCATTTTTTTTCCTTTAAGAAAATAAAACAGCATATAAATTATGTATTATCACCGTAGTTTTACTAGTCTTGTATTTCAACTCTATCTTGTACAAATTAGATTTATTTTGACATTATAAAAAGGACTATCCAGATATTGAAATATTAAAAAAAGTCAAAGCTAAATAATTTGATCACAATTAATGAACTTTTGGAAATATCACTTGCATCTACTGTAAATACTGTAATTTATAGTGACAATATACAACAGCAATTTCCCTCGTTCAATCCAAAATACCCTGGTATGACTCAGTTTCTCATACGGAATTATACCTATGATTTAATAGTTTGTAGGAAGCAGACACAATACAGATATAAGAAATAGATTGTGATTTTTATTTATATTTACAATATTTGAGAAAAACACACTTGAAACTATAATTATGTATTGGTAGTACTGGTAGGTTGCATGATAATGACTTAAAAAATATAGGAGCAATACCATAGCTGAAATAAGGTAAATTTGATGTTAGAGTTTGGCAGCCTTCAACCGCTTCCAGTCGTTGTTAATGAAAAAGGAATTAAAACTGAGAAATACTTTCCTGAATACGTAATGCATGTTCTAAAGAAATAGCATACTCGAGCACACTTAGCAAGGTATGAGGGTAGGTTGGCTCTGCAGAGGGATCTGGACAGGCTGGATCAATGGGCCGAGGCCAATGGCATGAGGTTCAACAAGGCCAAGTGCCGGGTCCTGCACTTGGGTCACAACAACCCCANGGTGGATTCACCATCCCTGGAGGTGTTTAAGAAAAGGGTAGAGAGGTACTTGGGGACATGGTTTAGAAGGGGTTTTTGTCAGGGCAGGTTAATGGTTGGACTTGATGATCTTAAAGGTCCCTTCCAACCTCAGCAATTCGATGATTTTATGGAAAAAAGAACATTTGTGTTGCACAGATGTGTGCTGAATGTCTTTCTGGCTAATACAGTAAGTATTTCATTTTAGGCAGCTAGAAAGAAAAATATTTCTCATCAGTTCTTGTTAAATAAGAAGCCTGGTAGTAATGACACAGAAATACAAAAGATGTCATCAGCTTCCAGCCCAAATCTCAAGGTGACTAGGTTCCACTTTCATTTCTTCTGTATACTACAAATTTCAAATGAAACCTATTGAGAGACTAGATAAAGACTAAAGACAAAATGTAATCCTCATCTTGAGCATTTCAAGTCCAATTTTTTTTGGTTGTTTTTCTTTTGATCTTTTGAGAAACTGAGAGGTCTGAGTAATTAAAGGAAATTACATACCTTGACACAGTTATTGAGTCCCTGCTGAAAGAATGGTTTTGCTGGTTACGATGCACTGCAATTTACAGTCCAATATATTAAGGAATTCAAGACTGCTTTTATCACTGCTACATCTTAAAGTGGGAGCTGCTGTAGCTCCTAATTTCTGTTGAGCTGTATAACCTGCCCTGATTGCTTGAGCTAGCTCTGGCCAAGCAGAAACATAGGAAAAAAAATGTTGCAGACTGTATCTAGCATGCAGATATCCCCAAGTCATTCCATGCAAAACAAATATATAAAACCTAAATTTGAATTCTACCTTTTGGTACTAATTGTTGATGAACGACAATGTAATTCCAAATCAAAGTTGCACTTGAATATGATGTAGATCTGAAATATTCATACTAACCGTGACTGGGTTTGCTCCCTTGTCCCCTTTGGTTTTGTTCTTAAACTAACCAGAAAGGGTTAGGTCCCCCAAAGATTTTTGTCTAAAAATTTATTCAGACACTCAATCCTCTTATCTTTTCACTTAGAAAAAATGGGCTCTCCCAGAGACTATAAATGATTTCTGACCTAACGAGATCTCTTACAGTGCCTCAGAGCACT
Source organism: Rhinoptilus africanus (assembly GCA_013400135.1). Taxonomy (NCBI): domain Eukaryota; kingdom Metazoa; phylum Chordata; class Aves; order Charadriiformes; family Glareolidae; genus Rhinoptilus; species Rhinoptilus africanus. Next base: position 49,098 of record VXBO01012001.1, read on the forward strand.
TCTCTCATAAATAATATGGGATTAAAAGATTCTTTGTTGAATCTTGGACTGTTCAGAAACATAAAAAGGGAACATAGAAAGCTTGCCCCCTGTTGACTTCTGTAGAGCTGTCAAGTTTTTGAAGATTTGTGTCAATGCAACGATTAAAAGACATACATATGGAGGAAAAAGCTGGAGATCACTCCAGCTTAGCAATTCTTAAACCTCTAAAGTGGCAAAAACTCACCTAAAGGTGAGATATCCCAGTGCCAATCTCAGCCTGGCCTCCTCTAACTCAGCAATTTGTCACTCCTCGTCCTCAGGTAAGATTAGGGCAGCTCAAAATCTTGCTGCGGGGCTGGTGTGGAGTTGTGTCTATTCTCAGAGGGGGGACTGACACTTGCCTCTAGCTGGCATTGCTTTTGGCCAGCATTGCCTGCCCTGGTGTCACGGCTGGGCTCAGCAGTTCGCGCATGGTTAACGAGTGCTGCTATCGCCTATTCAAGAAGGCTCCGCTCTACCCAAATTATGTAGTCCCAGAGAACACAAAGTGGTTGTAACACTCATGTTTTAGCACCGTTTTAGTACATTAACGACTTGATTAACTTAAAACATGAACAGTAGCAAGCTGCTCTCTGGAGAGTCCACCTTGGATGGGAAAAGTCCCTCTAGCTAAGCATACACAGAAACTAATTTATCAGCTTGGTTTGGCTGGCAAGAATACCTCAACACTGCCAATAGGTATCTATTTGCCATTAGAGATTCATCTTTTTCATCTGAGACTACAACCACTCAAGGAACAAAAAATATTTTTCTTTTAAATCCCATTTAAGATGTCATTTCTTTTCCTGTCGTCTTTCTCTGCTGACTTCAATATTTTCCAGCAACTGGGGCTCAGAGCATGGGGGTTTTGTTTGTTTGCTTCTAAAAGCAAAGACACTTCCCTTGCCAGGTAGGCTTTTTGAGTTCTTGCAACTTTATTTTAAACCAATTCTTAGTTTCCTAGATACATATTACTATCGTGAGAATGCTCTTTCTGTCACAAAGAGAGAACTACAAGCATGGCTGTGTATGAATCACAACAGTGGTGACAAATTTTGCAAACTGGCCATAGCCAAAACATTAAATGTTACGATTTCCTTAGCTCAAGGATCATATAAATATGATTTTGTTCTTCAAAAATTGTGCCTCTTTGATGTATTCATTCTAAATAACTTTTAAGGGAAAAACCATAGAGCATGTTGTGCCTATGTGTTAATTCCCACAGATCATACCAGGAGATGCATTCCGATTAGGCTCAGGCTGGAGAAGGGAGACTGAAAATTATGCATAGTTTACAAACTGGTTGATAAACCTAAAAAACTGATACATCAAAGTCAAAATATCTTGTGGACTCATTAAAAACCAATAATTAAATCCGGGGT
>VXBO01012001.1:50537-74594 GCA_013400135.1 Rhinoptilus africanus
GGGGGGGCGGCGTTTGGTTGATTGTTTGGGGTTTTTTTTCTTTTAAAAAAGCAGATTTCATTTTGACAGAGCATTTAGAAATAAACCTTGTGAAAAATAGAAATGCTAATGTGACTAATAGCACAGTACAGGAAGGGTAATGACATGCTGGTGAAGAGTACTATTATATGAATGCTTCAGATTAGATTAATTAACCAAATGTCTATATATAACACAGGATTCTGATGGATTAAAATTGAGCTCAAGAAAAGAATAATATAGGTTTGGAAGCATATCTCTCCTTTCCTAACCAAGAGGACCATGTTGTTGAAGAAATCAAAAAGGCTACAGAGGCTGAAAACAAAATTATAATGAAACTTCAGTTATCCCATTATTAGGGTAATTAGGGAAAATGAACTAAAGAAAGATGCTGATGCTGAATTTTTAGATTTAGATTTTATATGTGTTCTTCAAGGAGCAGCCAGGTAACAGAGTCAGAGGAAGAGAAGCTTCTGGTTAAGGCTCAGGACTTAGTTAAAAACATTGCGTAGAAAAGGTGTGGTGCTGTGGTTCTTGAAATATCCTTAAATTCAGCTTCATTGTGGGTGCAACAACCTCCCAATATAAGGATAACAATATGTTTTCCTTCCCAAAGGATAGCTACATGAAAACACTGAAAGTTTCTGGAAAGAAACCAAGGGATCAAACCTTTGCAAGGCGATGGATACAATTGAAAGGCACTGTACTGGAAGTTTGGAATAAATGCATGCAGGTAAGACTTGGGAAAGGCCACAATAAACCCAGCAGGATTCTATTATTCACATAGCTGCAAATCCGTACTTCACTAATGACTGGAGCTGTACGAAAGTACAGCAGAGTAAGTGCAAACCTAATTGCTGAAGGATTAAAGAGAAACCTTAAAGAAATCCCAAGGAATAAAAAGAAAATTAAGAAGAATTTAAAGACACGTTTCTCTATGTTTTGTGAGAGAGTAGCAAGCCAGGACTAGATGCAAAGGATAAAATCCAGACAAAATTATATCACATGCATTTTTTTTCTTTTTAACTCTGACCTCATTTGGACTGATTCACAGGATGGTAACTCCTCTGTAAATCTCCAGGAAAGTTGATTCATTCCTTGCTGTATAATTCAACTATGTATTTTTGCATATCCAATCCTAAGTTAAGTTGTTGTTCTAGGTATGGAAGAACCCTAGTGACACTCGGAACAGATAAGACTGTTTGATAAAGCAAGTGGCATAAGCAATGGGGTGTTCTGACTTATCTATTACAACTGCAAAAGGCAAATACTTTGCAGTCAGGTGGTTTCAATTAACACACCTGGAAGCTCAAAATTTCCTATTCAAAGAGATCTTCCTGAAACTTTGAGTTAATTGCAGAGAAAGCGTGGAAATGTCACCAATACAGAACCAGTGGTCCAGCAATTTAGCGAACAATCTTATCTCTCTACCCTTATGCGCTGCAAAACCTAGTTCATTAAACTAGTCTTTATTCAGGAAGAAAAAGACCTGGCAAAAAAAGGCAAATAGTGCACCCACAGCAGAAATGTGGAATAGTGAAAAATTAAACTAATCCAAGCATAAAATACCCACACAATGGCAAACGTCATTTTTTCCCTTACAGCTTTCATCACGATTTGCAAGCCAGGAATCAGAGCGCATGTGCCAGTCCCAGAGTGCCACAAACAACCTGCCTCGACATAAGTCGAAGCATTTCACCTGGCTAGTGGCGAATACACTCACAAGAAGCTTCCTCTGTGTTACCAGTGTCAACACTGCCTATAGACATCTAACATCTGCTGGTTGTTCCCTTGCACCATGAAAATCTGTCACTGTAAACGCCAGGAAAAGAACCATTTCAGAAGGAGCAGGCACCTGGGATGCCCCTGGGAGCCCTGCATCTTACCCCTCCTCTTTCTGGGTAGGGAAAGACGGAAGGGACATGGAATGCTTTTTTACTTCTCCCTCTTAATTTCAATTTACCCTAATAATGCCTTAGAATTATTGCAAAAAGTTAACTTATGATAAAGCTTGCTTAAAATGCAAGGCTAGCTTACCTACGAGTCAAAATAATACAGTGTTTTTTATCGTGCATTATTCAATCATAACAGAAAAGTGGAACTAATGTACACAGTACTATAGTGAAAACAGGACCTCAGATTCCATGCAGTAAATTCACAGCCATGAGCCGCTCACAGCTTCCACTCCGACGAAAACAACTCTGCGCTTAGAACTTTCCAATGCCTCTTCTCCCTTGCAGGTACAAGCTCATTTAGAAACTTAAATTGATGCGAGGTATAATGCAAAGAGTGAGATAACTCAAACGTTTGAGTGTTGAAATGCAGCACAGGACAAGCCAAGGAGTACCAAGCAGTCGTTTTCCATTTCTTTAGGGAAACAAACAGAAAACCATTATTCTCCTGTGTTTAGGACTACGTGATGGAGTTATGAATAATTTCTTTGGAAGACAGATTAATTTCTTCTAGCACTGACTGAAAGAGAACCAGTTAACTCTGGAGTGATATGGATGAAGACCAGGGATCAAATCTGTTTTGCAAGTCTTCTACAAATCGCCAGGAGAGGTTTGTTAAAAAAAAATATCTGGTAGCAATGACGTCTTAAAAATCTATGAATTTCTAATCAGGGATTTAGAGGTCTTTAATTTACTTTTTTTAAACATAGCTTCATGGGCAGTTGCATGAGGAATGAAAATGTTACCACACTGCAGACTTTGCATAGAGTTGCTTTCACTTGGCTCTTCATACTTGCGTGGAATATAAATTCACTTCATAAAAGGTCAGAAAGGAATACAAGACAGTTTGGATCTTGCAACCTGTTTCTTAATATTGAAAGAAATTAATGAAAATTTCCATCTAGCTAGCGCTGTGTTCAGGGGAGACATACGCAGTAATTAGAAATTCGACAAAATACGGAGGGGGAAAGAAGAGTGGGAAATAAACACAGAGAACTAAACGAACATTTTAAAAATAACAAGGCCTGACAGCAAAATGAAGTGAAGGCATTTAGTTCGGCTTGGTTTTGAAAACTTAGCCCAATTTGAGAAGTGACAGAATAGTGAAGCACTAGCCTCGGGGTATCAGAAAAAGTTTCAAAGATTAAGCTGTTTTCTTCATAACCGACTTCAATACTGAGGGTGCGGCGGGGGCTGAGAGCGCGCTGGGCACTTGATTACAACAGATGTGCCTGCTGTAGAGCCTGCTGGTGCTCACCACCAATCCGTCTTCTCCCTCCATCCACTTATTACAGCTGTTTGGCTGTAAGCTTTTATGGAGCAAGCACTTGGTATTGGCGAGTGTCAGCAGGCTCCGTAACATGACTCTGTGCCGAATAATTCTAGGCAGTGCGATTATTGCTAATAGGCGAGATATACCATTTCCTCATTTACACTTAGGGTAATGGCATGAATCATCACATTTCATTCACCGCGTGAAGAAAACACTTTAGCAAATATCAGGTCTTTAGCGTGGTTGTTGACCTAACCAGCTTTACCTTCGACAGGCATTTATCACAAACCAATAGCAGAGAAATTTTGCATTTTCCCTTATCAATTTCTTCAAGCTAGTTCTCTAAATAGTGATTATATCAAAATAATTTTAAGAAACATCTGAAGCAAGAATTTTTTGAAGTTTACCGTACCATACCAGTAAGATTAGTTTCCTACTATTGATCTTCTAAGAACTTTTAATAATGCTAAACTGACAAATGAAATGCTGCTAGAAAGTAAAAACGTTCATTATATTCCTGGAAGAATTATGATAATAAAGACGATAATACAATGAATATGGCCTAAAAGCACTTGAAGCGAGCCTGGTCATTTCTATTACGAGGTGTATTTTTTCCTAAGCTTTTGCAATAAAGCAATTTAATTATGCACATAAAACCAAAAGAAAAATCCAATAACAGCAATTAAATAATTCTAGGAATAATAATAAAGCAGGGTTTGTTTTCTGAGGTTGCTTACTGCAAATTATGGGAAAAGTCTCTGCCACGTTCATACCCTCATAATAACTCTCACTCAAGACAGACAATAAGAAAGGAAGATACCACCCAGTTTCTTTTATAGTTCTGGTACTATGTTGGCCTATTATATCCAGACAAAAGCATACAATTCACTCCATTTAAGCTATTTATTCATGAACATACTCAGCCAGATTAGAAAATAATTCATATCTGAATGTAGTAAAGGAGGCTTAAGTATTTGCTTGGGGGACAGGGAAAGGTGAAGAAGAGGGAAGAATAAGATAAATCAAATGACTCCATAATTAATTTTAAAGATCCTATATTTTAACTCTTGGCACTGCACTTTGGGTAAGATTTCACTGAAAATTCCCAGACGAATACTGGTCACACTTCCAGTAGTCGGTAGCTGACTGAAATTAGTAGCAATTCCCTTGGTTTTTTCCTCCCCAGAGACAGAATTCGGCCTGCAATGGTCAGCCAGAGCTCTTTGTGTGAAGGAGTTCCCTTTATTTTTACTCTGAGCCTGCCTTAGGCAGTTCTGAAAGGCAGCTCGCTGCTCCAGCTCCTGTTTCCTTGGTGCAGTGGACCCTCTGGCACTGGGCTGGCTGCATGGTTCAGGATGCTGGCACAAACTCACTGTGAGTATCCCGCAGTGTTCTGCGTACTGCTTCAGAAACCACTTTTTGGTTCATGGATTTTATCAGGAAGGATTGCTTACCTGGAAATCTATACTAGAAGTTAGTAATGTACTTGGGGTGGAGGGGAGAGAACAATACCTATTTGCAAAAGTGTACTGCTTAGTTGAAAATGAGTCCTGTACAGTTTCTAGGTAAAACACATATATTGAATCATAGGCAGTTATATAATCCTAAAGCATAAAGGTCTTTAAATAAGTTAGAGTTGAATTTTAATGTTTGTTGAAACAACCCCCAAATCAGCCTCCTGTCTGTTAAAAGCATAAACCCAAGTTTTGGGTTTCTTAATGTCACTTTTGGTAAAGTTATGTGTTACACCTGAATCAACATTCATCTTGCTGCCAAGAAAAACTGTATTTTGTTAAGGGATGATATATTTTTCTTCTCAAAACAAAAAAAAAGTCAAACAGAATGTAAGAAGTTTTGAAAAAATGTATTTAAAAAACATAGTTATTGGGAAAGAGATCCAAATTATTTAGCTTGGATACTACACAAACTTTAATCAACATAAATAAGTTGGAAAACAGTCTCAGATTGCTTATACCAGTTGTAGTACCTCTACTGTTGGAAATTCTGTCCCTCAGGTGAGTCTAACGTCTGTTAACAACAGTTTCGTGACCTTGCATGGTGCAGGAGTATGAAGTAGATAATGTCCCAAGAACTGTCCCTGTCACAGCATATACAAGAATAAAACCCATTCTGCTGCCTGAAACCAGAGAAGTTTAAGTGTGCAAGACATCATATTCGCTCAGAAAGCAGTTTCTTTTTGCATTACCATAATGCTGCCTTTGAACTTCAGGGCTGTTGAGTTGTGATGGCTGAGGTCGAGCCAGCTGTCTAATCTCTCTAAGCTTTGTTTTATTTTACATGTGTTTTGATAAAGTTATCAAAAAGAAGTCAGCCTTATGGTGGGATAATCATCCATGATTCCTTGGGATGGAAAATACCAGGTTTGTCATACTGGCTATATAGATGAAGCATCAGTTTCAAAACATCTTATCTCAGCTTGTTTGAAAGTGAGCAGCGTCGTACTGGGTGGCTCCCAAGATGGATTTGACTGGATTTCAGGAAGATCACAAAAGCGCTTACATTAAAAACAAAAACACCTTGAGATGGGATCCTGCCCTCACCAAATTCAGTGGACAAAAAACACCAGCTAGACCAATGGTTAGCCTTCTCCTGTGGGCTTACAGCATTATTTTTTCTTCTAATAACCTGAGTCTAGACACACAGCTCTATTCTGAGCTACCACTGAAAAAGCTTAAAAAAAAAAGCAAATTATTTCCCCACCATACACAACATCGTTTTGCTGTATGTGCATATCAAGCTCAATGAACTATTCTAGTAGCCATTACTGAAACTTGGTGGGACGAACCCCATAACTGGAGTGCAGCTATTGGTGGCTACAGGCTGTTCAGAAAGGTCAGGCAGGAAAGGAGGGGCTGCTCTCTACATCAAGAAATGGATAGAGTATGAAGAGCTGTCTCTGAAGAATAGCCACGAGCAGGTTGAAAGCTTATGGATAAGAATTAGAGACCAAAGCAACAAAGGGAGCCTTGTGGGTGGTGTCTACTCCAGGCCGCGCGATCAAGGGGAGCCTACTGATGAAGCCTTCTTACTCCAGCTACAGGAGGCATGGCACTCACAGGCTCTCATCCTGCTGGGGGGCTTCAACCACCCCGACATCTGCTGGAGAAGTAGCACAGTGAGCTGAAGGCAATCCAGGAGATTCCTGGGGTGCACTGAGGATAACTTTTAAAGCCAGGTAATAGCCCTACCAGACGGAATGCAACACTGGACCTGTTGGTCACCAATGCAAGTGAGCTAATTGATGACGTCAAGGTTGGAGGCAGCCTGGGTTGCAGTGATCATGCACTTGTGGAGTCCACAGTTGTGCTGAATGTGGACTGCACACAGGGTAAAGTCAGGACCCTGAGTTTTAGGAATTTTTGGTTGGATGTTTGCATACAGAGGGTAGTGGCCAACGGCTCAATGTCCAGAAGGAGATCAGTGACAAGTGGTGTCCCTTAAGGTTCCATATTGGGATCAGTACTATTCAATATCTTCATTAACGGCACAGACAGTGGGATCAAGTGCACCCTCAGCAAGTCTGCAGATGACACCAAGCTGAGTGGTGCAATTGACATGTCTGAGGGAGGGGATGCCATCCAGAGGGAGCTGTACAGGCTCGAGAAGTGCGCTCGTGTAAACATCAGGAGGTTCAACACGGCCAAGTGCAGGGTCTTGCACCCGGGTTGGGGCAACCCCCAGTATCATTATAGGCTGTGAGATGAAGGGAATGAGAGCAGCCCTGCTGAGAAGGGCTTGGGGGTACCGGTGGGTGAAAAGCTGGACATGAGCCGAGAGTGTACACCCACAGCCCAGAAAGCCAGCCACATCCTGGGCTCCATCCAAAGCAGGGTGGCCAGCAGGTCAAGGGAGGTGATTCTGCCCCTCTGCTCTGCTCTGGTGAGACCCCATCTAGCTGGACCCCCACTGCGTCCAGCTCTGGGGACCCCAGCACAGGAAAGAAATGGACCTGTTGGAGCAGGTCCAGAGGAGGGACACGGAGATGATGAGAGGGCCAGAGCACCTCTCCTGTGAGGCCAGGCTGAGAGAGTTGAGGTTATTCAGCCTGCAGAAGAGAAGGCTCCAGGGAGACCTTATAGTGGCCTTTCAGTACTTAAAGGGGGCTTGTAAGAAAGATGGAGACAGTTTAGTAGAGCCTGTTGCAATAGGACAAAGGGTAACAGTTTTAAACTAAAAGAGGGAAGATTCAGCCCAGATATAAGGAAGAAATTTTTTACAATGAGGGTGGATGAAACACTGGCACAAGTTGCCCAGAGAGATGGTACGTGCCCCATCCCTGGAAACATTCAAGACCAGGCTGGACGAGGCTCTGAGCAACCTGGTCTAAGTTGAAGACATCCCTGCTCATTGCAGGGGGGTTGGACTAGATGAGCTTTAAAGGTCCCTTCCAACCCAAACTATTCTATGATTCTCATATAGCTAATAAAATATATTTCTGTTATGATCTTTGTTGGGGGAATAGAGGACAACTTTCATAGATTGGTATATCCCTGACAGCCTAGTATAATGAAAAAAAAGGCACTGAATAGATCAGATATTAGATCCATTACATATGAAATCCTAGACATGGCAACTACTCTTATCTTAGTTTGATCATGACTTCAGTTCTAAAGAATGAGATGCTTGAGAAGGTGCATGTGAAATTATTTTCACCTACACTTCCTATTAATTTTTGTATGCAAATAGTGCTATTTGATATTTTGAAAAAAAGATTATATCTTTATACATATATTCAGGAAGAATTTAAGGATGAAACCTATGAAAGGTTGAAAAATTATCTTCATCAATCTGCCAGAGAATGGAAATTGAAATTGTTACAGCTTAAAATTTTATGTAGGATTTATTAGACTCCATGGAAGCTTCTCCATAAAAGATTACTTTCCAGCAACAATGGCTGGAGATACAATCCAGAAGGTGAAGATATCATTCAGATCTTGCTGGCATTTTATATATTTAGGCTGTCTTTTGCTATTTGGTTACAGAGTCATATAGGAGTCCATGCATAAAGAAGCAGTTTTGGAAAGCAAAGTTATACTCTATAGTTGCTGAAGGGTATGTTATGCTAGGAGGATTCAGAAGAAAAGAACTATGGTAAATCTCTATTTGCTTCATAATATTTGAGCTGCATGAAGTGAATATATATCCCTAATCAGACAGCAGTCTAAGTGCAATTTCTAATACCACGTTATTATAACCTCTTTCAAACACCTAATAAAACATTTATTATATTGCTAATTATATCCTTAATGATACCATATTTCCAATGTGCAGACACTTAAGCATGCTTACAACCACTGAAAGAATCATGCACTGCCTTTAAAAATCTTTGCAGTATTCTTTGGTTACTAGTCACTTTCTAATACCCAGATTACATTGTTCCTTTCTTAATTTTCATTCAGTGACTCTGATTTATCAATACAAATGGGAAAATGTTTATTTCAAATTTTTCTGTACAATCTCAATAGTCCATTTAACAAAACCAACTAGTTCATTCAATATCTGTTCTCTGGAATTGTACATCACTTTAGCCCATAATCTTTTAGTCCTTCCCTGACACATTTAAGAGCTTGCTATCTTTTTGAAGTGAACATTTACTACATTATAGATGGACAATGGCTAATTTAAGCAGAGTCTAAATACAATATTACTCATGGATATGAGTTTAGTTCTCTAATCTGTGCACCTCTCTCCTCCCGTCTGCCTGACTCCATTTGCTTTTCCCAAGCAAGCAGAAAAAAATAGTATTTATTTAATTATATCTTTTATTGTTTTACTGAGTCAATCCAATATTTCACTTTTTGACATTTTACCATGTCAGCCTCTAAAAACGGGAACAAACTTAATAAGCACTCTCTTTACTGGCTTTTGGACACCTAACAACTCATTTAGTCAAGGCCTAATTTGCTGCAGTTTGTTGAAGTCAGTGGGAATAACATATTTCGTTAAAGTTAATCAAGTGCCCATCTGCTTCCTGCTTCAAGAATAATTTATCCTTCTTAGCTAGATAAACTTGTCCTTGTTTGTTTATTTCTTAAACCTTCAGACTAACATATTGATTGTATAATTGCTGAACTTTTACAGGGTCTTTAATTTTGCCAGAGAAACGGGACAATCATTAAGAAAAAGCTTATATATTTCAGAGACATTCAGGCCTCATGTAGGGGCCTGTGTAATTTGAAAAGTTCACTTTTTAAAAATTAATACACTAGGATGTCTCAGCAGATTTCTGTTACGCTATGCTGTTTTAATTTAACTGAGACTTCCCAGTGGTCAGTATATCCTATAATTCACAATGCAAAGAGGTAGAACAAGCTCCCTTAGTTTACCAGAAGTCTTTTCTATGGACCTGATCGCACGTCTACCAATGTCCATGAAAATACAGAGACAAAGACTAAACCAACTACAACCAAACACAGTACAAAAGAAAAGATTCTCATATTTAATTCTATGTCTAGCTATTCCCATATAAAAGCATATATCCTTAATATATTACCTATGTATTAATAAAAATTTTTCTTTAAAATCATTGGCTTTTAAGAAGCTTTCAGTGAATAATTTTAGGGGATTGCTACTTTGATGGGGAAAAATTCTTTATCTCTGCTGACAAAGGTTGGGTTTTGCAAGGTATTGATCAGATTCTTCAACTTTGTTTACACTGTTTAAAAAAAAAAAAATCCATCAATTTTCTTAGTCTTTAGCCCCAGCCATATGCAATGAAAGTAAATACACTATGTATTCAAATCCAGAAGCATTTCAAAGGAAAGCACATTTCTCAGTGGCCATGCATGAACAGAGATCATATTTTCTTTAGGTAGATTTGTTTCTCTAAGTTGAACCATTTTTTTATTTTAACGTTTAATGTGTGAAATAAGTGTGAACATTACATGGTGATTTTGATATTCTACTTCTGTTCCTCCTTTAACAGGAGGCACTGACTGGATGTCATTCTTAGAAACAGAAGAAAAATCTAGAGAAACCACTGGGGTTTTCAATATTTCAGGTAGTCATAACGAAAAGACATAAGTGACAGATTAAGAGGAGGGGTTGGAAACCTTAGAATATGTTAAAACTTCCTCCTTTGTTTTGGGGTTTTTTTTGTGTGTCAGGCACAGCTCTTTCTGAGACCTCATGATTAGAAAATTGAGGCTGCTGCAGCATTCACTAGCTAGGTACAGCAGTACAGCATTTAAATTAGCTGGGCTCTTATCAGAATCAGACTAAGTAATTAGTTCTGTGTGTTGGGTTCTGATTGTAAGGAGTTTGGTCTCACTGCAAGCTGGCTGATTTAACTGCCTATACACTAGGGTCCTGTTGAGAGGTTTTAGAAAGCCTGTCATATTCCATTTCTACCGTACATTCACTGATGCAAAGGCCCCAGTGTGTGAATTAAGAATTTACTTTTAACTAGTATTCATGTAAGTAAAAATTTGTTTCTGGAATCAAACACTGAAAGGAAGAACATAAGGGGCGTGGGGATTCAGGAGTACTAATGTGATGGGGGGAAAGAAGGTCCACCTCCTCTTCAGAATAGAATTCTAGAAGTCCCTAATAACTACCCTTGATCATTTCTTATTCAAGATACTATTCTACAAGGGCTTAACTACACACATTACTTTGTAAGCTAAGGCGGTTCCAGTAGAGACACTGACTAATGGAGAGAAAATGCTGGTGTGGACAAAAATACACAGTAGGCTGACATTAGGCTATTTTGCCAGAATCCTCAACTTCAATGTATATACTTATGTAGCCATATAAAATACACTCTTAAATTAACTATTCAATATCTAATCTGAGATCTGCACATGAATGCTGGAAATCCATCAAAAACATCATCTAAATGTCCTGAAAGCACATACCTTAAAAATATTAGATTTTAAATGTAATGAACTTCTAGCAAAAGGGAATTTTCTGTGTAGAGCTAGAGAGTTGTTGAACTCTCGTGTTATTCAGCAAAGGTGTAAATATCTGCAACCAATAACAAATGCTTTGTAACGTCAGCAGCTGGGGGAACATAAAGAAAAGAATTATACAAACTATTCCTCTGTAGCACTCCACTGAGAAGAGAAAAACTCACTGAAAAGAGTAAGGTAATGCTTAGAGGTTTCTGACATTCAATAGCCTTGGGAGGATCCTGATTCAGAACTGAGTAGTAAACATTTGTGTAGACATTGTTGACAGATCCTACTTTTTTGCCAGTGAAAGAATTCATCAATACTAAATATAACTCACTGCAACGATACCCATCTTAGCTAACTTTGAAAGCAATCCTAGCATGCATATATGTATGCATAGCTGTCCTGCTCAAACCAGGACAACAGCTTTGAAAGAAATGTCTGAAAAAGAAGATTGCTTTATACAACAAGTAGTGGAAGATAAATATACTACTCATCTATTTGTAGTCTGAATAGATATAACCTGGAGAGATTTTTAAATAAGCATTCTTAAAGTTTAACACCGTCTGATTTGCAAAGCCCTATTAAAAGGTCAGAACTAATGAGCGTCTCGCAATGAAGTCATGCAAATTATGTGAGAAAGTCATCTTGCTGGTTTTAATAGCAGCTGACCATTATTATTCTAGAGAAATAGCCATGTATTCAAATATACCTTAGTAGCAGATAGAATATGTTGCTCGGTTGTGCAGCAGGGCAATAAATAAACAAAACAAAAAAAGAAGTAAAGTGAGCAGATATCTGGCTATGAAAGAATGGCTCTGTGGGACACAAACAAGTAAACCATGGGGATGAAATGAATTGGAACTGAATCTATTTGCATTATGGATTGAACATGATGTGCTCAGTAAGAAAGCAAGCAACACTTCACTGAACAATAGCAAAATAAGTTGAATATCCCAGCAATGCTTTTGTGTTCCAGAAACGAGGTTTTGTTGTTGTTAACACCTCAGCCATACTTTTTTTCACCAAAACTTGTAAAGAAAAAAAGAAATAAATCCTGGTTTGCATCTCTATTTTCAGGTCATGCCATAGTTCTAAATACACTCAAGCGCTAGAGGAAAATTGAAAGTTCTTACAGCTTTTCAGTTACAGATTTGCTTTGAAATTTTTTAAACAACAGGCCTAGTACTGTGCTCTGACTTCCTCTAATAAATCTGTTTCAAAGTCTACGCACATGGAGAATCAATTTACACTTTTGTAGGAATAAACACTTAACACAAAGAATAAAAAGATCCATGCCATGCCATGCAATTTTCACAGACTTAAAAGAATGAAAAAAAAATGTTTTTATCTTAAAAATGAACCATAATTTATAATTAACATGGCACATTGGAAAAAGAGATGAAAATTTCCTATTTGTTTGGAAAATGTCATGGCATATTTTATTTGAGGTCTATCGTCTCATTTCTGTATTACTCCTGACAAGATGTGCTCAGCTTACTAGCGACTGGAACTTCAAACTCATCTGTGAGACTGAAATTGGTGGAAATTCAACATTGAATTCAAGACATGCAGAGTGAAATAATTAAAAAATGAAACACAGGAAATATTTAAAACCCGTATTGATAATTCATAAGAGAGTCTAGAGAACTCTTCCTTGTATATTAGATATTTTGCTACTCTTCTTACTACCAAGAGGTATGATGTGGGCAATGCTCAGATGTGAACTTTACCTTTCCTCAAAAGAAATAGAGAAGACATATCATTCACCTGCCTTATGTAGAACCTAAATCCTGTTTAGACTGTCTACTTCTGTAAGAGGTAAATTTCACTGGAGGAAAGGTCTGTTGAATAAGGACGTACTTTGTTTACATGCCTATCAGAAAAAAGCTAAATCGTAAGAAACCAACTGTCCCCTGATATTTTGAGTATTTCACATGTTTGACATCATTCCTGGTACATCACCACCTACCTCATTTGGCATCTATAACTGTGAGAAAATGTACAAAAGGAATCATCCTAATTTTGAGTACATGAAGAAATAAAATCCAGAGTCCTTTATCTACTCTAATGGTCTACCTATACAGCTATAATTTTTTAAATGGTTTTCATTACTGTTTAAGAGATCATGATCCTTCTTTATCTTGCAGCTCTAGAGCTATACGTGTTTTTAAACAGTATCTTTCACACTTAAAGTGCCATTTTGAACACAAATGCTAGTTCTGAACATGATCTAGGAGAATTTTAGATCTGGCTTCCAATCCCATACTTGGAAGAAATGTCTTTCTTTTAGCATAAGGTAATTCGTAATACATTTTAATACTCACTCTTTACTCATATTGCTACCCCTCCACTTCCCATTTAAACAACTGGGAAAAAAGCTTTTCATACACAGCCACTGTTCCTCTACATTATGATTTTCTTGTATGCACAAATCCAAAATGCAGGAGCAAAACCATAGAGAACTGTTCAAGCACTTATGAAATAACTCCTTCACAATTTTAAGGCTCGCACCATAACATGCTGTCATTGCATGGCTATATTTCTTTTAAAATTTATTTTTACATAATGATGATACTGTGAAACTGGATACACTGATATTTCAAAAGAAACTTGACAAAACAACTACAATATGAGAAAATAAGCTTTTTTTCACCACTATTTTATGTGTTTAACAGTTTCTGCTCAATTCCAGGAGTAAACCCTCTATTATCCTACAGTAAATATGAAATTATACTTAAGTAACTATGTCAGTCTCACAACTGTTTTAAGTAAGCAAAAAGTTTGATTTATTCTTAGCCCAGTATAGTCTTAAGTATTATACTCTGTAAGTTTTTTATTTCATGTATACATACACACACATATATATGTGTACAGACAGAGACATTTAAGTATTTACTGTTTAGGTCTAGGACATAATGAACTTCACATATAAGTATCTGAGAGACAAGTGGAATTCACACTAGTTCCCATAAAGAAACAAAAACCTGAAAACAATTCATTGATCTTATGCTCTCAGAAGTCTAAAGATTGTACAGTTTAAACTGTTTTTCCAGTAGAATGATAATGTTATTTGTACACACTTTTTAGATAATGAAAGCACCCATCTTTCGCCTAGAAATGAATGGGAGAGTTTGCTTCAAAGGACATAATACCAGAATCAGAGTCATGCTTTTGAATAGCTTGTTTAAAACTTTACAAAAATATGTTATACAAACATAATGATCTAATACATTCAAGTAAGATGACTACCAAAATGTATGGAAGTATTTTCTGGTACAATGATCTTCCAGGATCAATGGGTAATTATGATCACAATTTCTGTTTAAATCGGAATTTTAAAATATCACCTAGTTGTCTACCAAATAAAACATACATTTTTTGAGATAGGGAATCTGCCTGATATGTTTATTTCACATTGTTTACCCATCTATTTTAAACTGCAGGAGCTGAACTTTTAACTGATACAAATTGCTGGCAGTGGAGTCACAACTATTTATGCCACTTCAGGATCCTACCCTCTGTACCAGTTCCTTAACACAGAGTAAGCAGTGTAAATATTTATTTATGAAAAAAAGTTGAATTTAGGTCAAGCTGTAGTAACTGTGGACTTTGCGCAGCTAGAACATTTTCTCATAAACCTCTCTATAGCTTTCCTTTTATTTCTTCTTATCATGTTGCTTGAAGGATATCCCCCTCCCACCCCACGACCTTATGGCAATGATACTGAATACAAAAAGTATTAAGGCAACCCCAAACAATCTGAAAAAAAAGATAATTCTTCAGGTATAAGAAAGCATTGTTGATTTTAAATCAGAATCACTCTCCCGGCAAGCCATTTTCCCCTGGTATACACAGTGTGTTTTAAAAGATTGCTGCACTACTGTCTTGCTGGAGAAATGGTCTTCCTTGGCTGTGTAATCCTTCATCAGCAATTCTCTCTTGATCACTACACTTTTTTCTCTCCTTATACTTACTCTATCAATGTAAAATACAGGCAATTTGATGAGCACACCATTTATTCACCTCCTAGTCACTTGACTTCTAAGTGTACTCCTAACAATCTGGCCTAACCTTGAGTCAGAATGAAGAAATAGTGAGCAGCATCACAGCTTGTCTCATTTGTGGGCTTTTTGGTTTGGATTGGTTTTGTTGTGGTTTGGGTTTTTTGGTGGCTTTTTTGTTGTTTAGAGTTTTAGGGGTTTTATTTTGGTTTGTTATCAAATTATCAGATGAAACTGATAATTTTAACAGTGTGAATTAGAGGGAGCGTTTCCATCAGGAGGTGTTCGGTAGGCAGAATTGGTTTGGTCAGCCTGCACTAAGGAGGAACAGCAGCTTTATTGCTTACAGGATTTTATTTTTTTTGGTGCAAATGGAGTACTGTATTAATGAACTGTTTGCAGTTTGAGATTGGTGTTGATAATGAAGAAAAATTAACAGTTACAGGGTTGAGAACTGTTAGTTAATAGTGTAGCTGGCAGCTATTACAGTATTCCAAGGAAATTTGTGATAAATGAGGTACGGGAATCTGTTCAGGATTTACTGTATAGAAACAAGAGTAGCTTACATTAAAAGAAATTTTTAAAATGCAGACAAATAGTCAAAATCTCTAGCTATTAAATTACAATCTCTCAAGAAACAATAAGAAGTATAAATACAGATCATGCTATTAGGTAATTTTTTCATGAAGACTTACAGGAGAAATCCACAGGACTCAAAATCCCAAAACAAAACAAAACCCCAAAGAATAAACTATGGAAAGACAGAAAAAACAGAAAATAGTTTATAGGTGATCACACCTCTAAATTTATTTTGTTTGCAATCTTTTTGATTAACTTGGGGAAAAAAAAAAACCCAAAACAAAACACAAACCTCCAAAGGGCAAGGGCAGTTAGAGATCTTTCTGTCCAATTCCTTTGGTCCATTTTAAGGAAAACAAACAACTGAAACACCTGATCATTTCATTTCTCCCCTCCTTTTAATTACTTTTGTTGTGTTCTATTTTGTTGTGTTTCGCTGCCTTATTATTTCCAATTTTTCATTCAGTGTTTCCTTTGTTATTGTGTGCGCAGCCCCTGTCATGACGGTGTTCCTGATCCTCTCAAGAACCGAGCAGACATTTGGTATTGGAGGAAACTGAGTTGTGGGCAACTAGATCAGTGAGCCCAGGATTTTCATGGTAGTAGGCTGTGCCAAATTGCCAAATCACCATGCCACAAATGTGGCATGGCCTTAAATACTGTGGTAACTGCAAAATTAAATGTTGCACATGGAAAATTCATATGACTAACAGAGACTTAAAGAAACAAAAATCAAGGCCAGGAAAATAATGGATCTTATCTGAAACATGCATGGGAGAATGATGAAGTCTTTAATGGACAAATAAAAAAGTTTAATTAATTCAAATGCTGTTGCATTGTGTGCTTAGATAAGGAAGTACTTGAAATTTTACGAACCCTTAAGTATAACAGAGCTTTACCGTAACACCCAGCAGTTGTCCTTTACTCACTGAAAATTAAATACTCTGTAATGAAGGACAAGGCAGGCCAGTCCCAGTATGTGGAATGAACGGCTCAGGAAATTAAGAATCACCTGCCTCAGGTGCAATGTGATTTCACTTATCACAAGTTTCCTAGCATATACATCAAAATAAAGATCTTATAAACAAAAAGCAATCACAAGAACATCTATCATTTCAAAACAAAACACAGTCCACTTGATTTGCTGCTGCTGCCTCTTAGAGGAAAAGATCGAAGTGTTATGACAACCATGAAATAACATTCTATAACACACCGGGAAAGATGCTCAGGTACCCTGCTGAGAGGTGACTGACTTCTGTATTCTATTCCATATGTCCATTATAAAATACTGAGCAACTCGTGTAACTGAACCAGTAAGCATGAATGTTGAGATGCATATTGCGCCTAAAGACTACGGTTAATTAGGAAAAACCTTACATTACATCCTGACTGGATGGTGTATGTCCAACTCAGCAGGCACTATGCAGTTCACAATTCAACTTGCAGACCGTTATGCCCTTCCTGCAAAAGGACTACGGTTTCACAACTGTTTACTTTAAAACTTGAACCTTCAGCTGAGACTTAAGTGGTCCCTAAAGAGCCTATTCACTATGTATCGACACAAGATTTGACAGAGGAATAAGAACAGTAAGCAGTAAGTATGTATTTTCTTCTCCCAAATTTCTGTATGCGAGTGGCAGGTTGCAGGGAAGAGGGCAGGGAAAGTGGCTGCAGGCAAGGCTGACCTCTCCTGCCTGGCAGCAGCGCAGGCAGGCAGGGGCGCGACACGCGGGAGAGCTGCTGCTTGCTCCCCAGAAATGGCTGAAAGGGACTTTGCTGAAGAACTGTGGAATAATGCAACTCTGAACATTGAGATATAACTACGTGCTCCTCCTTCGCACAGAGCTCGCAGGAAATCCACCATCTCTAATAACCACAGGTTTTATCCAACTGTAAGCTTTGAGGACTATTCTGATGGAAATTCTCCAACTATTCTTACAAAAGTCAATTAAACTCCTCTTTAAAATGGGCATTTCAAAACTGACATTTTCCGACCTCTCTTCATGACTTTGCAATGTAACTTCTCGCGCTGCGGTATGTCCCATAAGATTGGCTGGCCCTACCTGAATGTGTTAGGTTAGAAAGTACTGCTGAGGGCGAGGGGTGGGATGCAGACGCCCTTCAGAGCTGCTGAAACATAAAGCATCTGAGTTCAAATGCCGACATGTTAATTTTAACTGAGGATTCCAGTGAAAACTGCCTCCTTTTCAGCAGTAGCACAATGCCGGAAAATATTCATGTTTTCTCCTTTCTCATTTAACTTTTGAGTGAATTATAATGTGGAATTTCAAAGGCCATCATCATTAAGTGTCTGTTTGCACGGCATCCTACCCACCATTTCTAGCACTTTTTACTGTACCTCCATATTGGGTTGAAACAAAATATTCTACAGAAGTGCCCAAATTTTTTTCAATTATCTGCAGTACGATGCCAGATCTGTTATGTGCCACCTCATTTCATTTATCGGTATTTACTGTCCTCCAGCTGTCAGCATCAATGCTCATTTTCTACCTGCTAGCTGCCAAGCTGCATTTCTAGAGTTGTTATGCATCTACATTTCACCCACACCGTTCTTTTCCCATCATTATTTGTAGCACCATCTCTAAACATGAAATCTAACCTTCAAATGTCATGCAATTATCCACAAAAGGGTACCTAAATAACTAAATGCAGGGTTCTTCACTCATCTCTTCAGACAGAGATTTGATTTAGTTTGACATGTCATGAAAATAATATCCCATTACACAGTGAAATTAACATGCAAAAGAAAATATTTACTCTGTTCCCTCAACCAGGCTACAGCAGTGAACATTATTGTCAACAATATTATGTCCTTTTATCCCTCTTTTTTCCTCTTTCCTTGAAGAGAGTTGATTTTGCAGTATTTCCAAAGCAAACAATCACTGACAACCTACAGCCATAATATTTACTTGTTTAACACTTTAAAACGTCAGCATGCCATGCTTAGAATACTAAAAGCAATTTAGAACTTTAAGCAGTAACAAAAATCACCCCTGCCTTCAAGCAAAAAAAAAAAAAAAAATCAGTTAACAGAAATGTAATTTCAGTGTAGTCTGTTGCAAATTGCATTGAGAGACACGGAGGTGAGGAATACCAGTGGAGTTAAAATTTTGACTGCTACCTCTTTCATTGTGGTTTAAAATTTATCACGGACTTATAAAACATTAGAACAGCCAAAGCACCCCAGGCCTTGAGTCTAACTCAAAAATAGACGTCTTCTCTCTGATATGCTGTTGTGCTGGTGCAGGGCATAGCTGCAGGGTTGTAGCTACTGGTGATCGAAGGACGGAATAGAATAGATTTGCAGGTAAGATTTATTAGAACAACTGGCAGGCTAGTAAAAAGCAAACAAGATTTTGTACAAACAATGCTTTTCTCAGTTTTGAAATAAACTCAAATGATCTTTCAGATATTATTTCCATCAGCAGTCCTTTAATTACCTGGGCCTGACACATTAATAAATCTGTAAAGGTGGGAGAAACACTGGCCCCAGAGCAGGACTTCTTGCACGCAGCAGACTATTTCATTTTTCATTGGAGTGCACAAGAATAGGGAAATGATACAGTACTTTCTGCACAAGTTCTGGGAACAGGATGCCTTATCAACACCAGCAAACACAACCATTCATTAACTTTAATTCAGATTTAAAGATATTGGATCTGTTTGAACCCAGGGTCTGTCAGGTGTGTTGCTTCAGAAGTCAGCCACTGGTGCAGCTTGTGGATATCTATGGGAAGTATTGCTGCAACACCAAAACACAAGGCAAAAATGCAGTTCAAAGAGAAAGGAAAGTGTCACTGCATCAGTATTCACCAACTCAGTGCAAGTTTTTTTTATCTTCTTATCTTAGGAGTATGATCTTCCTGTTTTGGTATTGTACACTAAGTAGTAGATATTCTGTAATTAAACAGCTTCTACTTGATTATCCACCCACCCCCCCCATCTTCAGACCCTCATTATAACCCTTGTAATAAACACTTCTTCTACACTGTCACAGAAGATTGTTTGTTTGGTTGAGGCATCCAGTATGGTAAGAAACTTCTTCTGACAAAACCTGCTATTGCAGTGGTTCTGGACCGTCGCTGTCTACTTTAGTTCAAAGGTGACCCTATCAAGACCCATGTACATGGAACATTTCCTCTTGAAAAAGCAGTGACATTTGTATGACAAAAAGGCTGTGATCAACAGCCCAGTATAGCCAACAGCCACATGACAAGTGAAGATTAGGTCGGGTCCAATACAGGGAAAATGCAAAATACACCAAAACTAGGAACTACATGCAACTGCTGGCTCTCCAGAAACACTATGGATAATTTAGTGATTATCTAATCACTAAATTTGGGAGACTGGAACAGCGCTTCTGTAAAGGAATAGAACTTATTTTTAAGTTTCTAAGAAAATTTGTGTTTTAAAGCCTTTATAGACCAGTTTATGAGGCGAGCTACAGAAAAATAGCAAGTTCATTATACTCATCACAGCAAATGCACTTATTTGTACTATTCAGGAATATTTTATTTTTTATTGTATTGTAATTTTGGTGGTTTCCTCCCCAAGCACAATTGTTATATTTTAGATGTCTATTTTGAGAAGCTATATTAATTAATAGCTGGTTTCTTCCTTTTTTAAAGAAAATCACAGCAAGTTTGCTTGATAGTAATCAAAAAGTGAATGCAAGTGATGCTTTTATGCATAACGTATGTGACTTCAGTCCTGCAACACTTCTGTTATTGCAGTGGGATCGTTAATTTCAAATTTGGAAAATTCCTAAAGCAAAAGTTCAGTATTTTATTAGTTTAGAGTGTGCAAAATTAGCATCTTCAAGGCAAACAGGAATTGCTGGCCTCCTTGCTTCTTAGTTAGAAGGCATTCCGTGAAGTGTTCACATCCACTTGGTTCTAGTTAGCATACAAAGCACACCCGTGGGGTACATACCATGAAATTGGTGGCAGGCTTCTTGCTGTTTTATCATCTTTTTTCTTTTTGTGTCTTACAGGCCAGCGACTAGCAGGCTTGTAAAACAACTGTAAATCTCAGTGAACCATTAATTTTGAATATGCACTTCTTATGGTTCAAGCAAACTGATACCTCTGTTCTGACATTTTAAGTAGCTTACTGTGGTTATAGGCTAATTAATGAAGCAAATTTATCAAAATTCAAAGATATTTTCAACACTTAATCCTAGCCTCTAATTATTACCTTAACGTCAACTATTTGAGGTCAATGTGGTCCACAGAGCACTGCAAAGCAGGGCCTCTTTCCCAGACTGCAGGACATTAAATTTTTTTGATTGCAGCCTTTCACAAGCTGTAAAATGGTGATAGATCGTGTTTACCCAACACTTACGTTTTCAGTCACAGATATCAAAGTATTTATGTAACTGCCACAAAATACTATTGCAAAGAAAAGAAAAAGAAAGCATGAAAAGCTGATAGACATTAATATATAATATGAAGATTCTCAGAGAACTGATTTTATTTATTGGCTATGATAGTGTGTTAGATTTGGAAATGGAGGTCACTATATTATCATAAAACATGAGCTAGAATATATGCATTTTACTCATGTTTCCTGCAAACTTACACAGAAGTTTTCCCCATGTGGAAATTCTACATTTATCAATTTTGTTTGTTATTTTGGATTCTTTCTTAAGATTATGTTATTTATATTTTCTTTTTTACTATTTAGAGTAATTCTGAAGTAAAATATATTGTGACTCAGTTTTTATGGAGAAAGATTCATCACATGCTCAGGGACAGCTCTCTTGTAGGGCTCCAGCCCCGCAGTCTCACACAGAGACCTATTGCTGTAGATTACTCTGCGAACACTGGGAAGCATCTATGAAATACTGGGAACAGAGAGCAACTGCAGGCATATTTAAGTAGTATGTGAAATGAAGAAGCACTTGGTAATCACTTCTCATAACTTGAGGACTGTTCAGAAGCCAGAAAGAAAGGACAAATAAAGCAAAAGCCACACATTAATCTTCCCTTTGCCTGCTCTTTGCTTCTCAGGCTGCTTGCCTCTTCACTTTTCTATGGAAATATACCTGTGCTGAGGAAATGTTTTGTTATTGTTTTTTTTTTTTTTTAAATCTGCTGAGAGTGTTAACCAGACTTAGAGCGGTAAAGCAGGAACTAAAAAGTAGTAGAAGAACAATGCATAAAGGTGATCAGTATGACTGAAGACCACCGAAACCATGAAACTGCCTGGAGCTGGCATTATATTTCAGGTTATCTTGAAGGTTATCATGGCACCTGCCATGTTTGGTACTATGTCACGAGGGCTTATTTTTATTGCCATTAGAAAGATGCTATTGGAACACTTGAGCAAAAAACAAGGATGGTTCTCCTGCAACACTTGATCTGAATTCTTCATGGCACACAGTCTGTAAGTAGCTCATTGCGGGAAAATTATTTCCTTTGATTAGCAAACTTGGAACAAAACACAAAAATTAAATTCTAGAGCGATGAAACTCTCCCTGAAAGAATACCTTTAGACTTAGAATCTCCCCTTACAAATCAACATAGCTGATCATCATCATTAACTATTGGGGGATCTTTATACAGATAAGTACTTTGCTTAGAAAAAGTGATTCTTAAAATGCCCAGAACAATGCATCATCTCTAGGGTAATTGCTTTTGTTACCACAAGAGGGACCAAGACAGTAGAGGGAGGAGAGAGAAGGGAAGAAACTGTCCAGTGTAGTCTCAATCTTTATTCATTTCTGAGTCTGCTGTGACTTCACTAGATTTACAAACCAGCTAGAGTGCTGAAATTCCTCCCTGAGGCATCATAATGGTTGGCCACTAGGTGCTTAAATTTAATAGCAAATATTGTCTCCCATCACTGAGCCATTACTCCTCACATTCACCTAGGTCTGCTCCTTTAAAAAAAAAAAAAAAAAGGAAAGAAAGAAATGCAACATCACCGAAGTGTCTTTCATACTATAACAGCATCCTCCTACAGGAAGGCGAAAGAACCAAGCCTGAACATGCCGACATGATGATTCATATTTATAGAAGCCGTAAGACTATGGCGCACATAAAGATTTCCTTTAATACATTGCATAAATGTACTCACTATACTTTAAATACTAAAAAAACAAACCCTCAAGGGCTTTTACACAGTCCATACAGGCTGAATCCTCAGAAGTTAGTCATGAAATAAAATGAAGCTTACAATTCTAATGCAATAATTGATGTGTCATTTTGAGACCATGTACATTACTTTCTCATGATTAGGGCACATGCAGGTATTTCTTCACTCTTTTAATAAAAGTGTAAAAATTCACTTAAAATAGAAGGAATTGCAAGCTTTTCCATGGTGAGCTGTCAGACGACAACATGATAATATGAAATAGCCCTCAACTTTGCAACACACTATGACTCATACCTGTTAAGGGTTAGATCACAAGCACTATTGGAAAAAGATCAAGGACAACAGCTATATTTTGGTTTTAGTGGACTTGATACAAGGAAAAGACATAGCAACANTTTTTTTGTTGTTTGTGGGTTTTGTTTTTTTTTTTTTAAATCTGCTGAGAGTGTTAACCAGACTTAGAGCGGTAAAGCAGGAACTAAAAAGAAGTAGAAGAACAATGCATAAAGGGGATCAGTATGACTGAAGACCACCGAAACCATGAAACTGCCTGGAGCTGGCATTATATTTCAGGTTATCTTGAAGGTTATCATGGCACCTGCCATGTTTGGTACTATGTCACGAGGGCTTATTTTTATTGCCATTAGAAAGATGCTATTGGAACACTTGAGCAAAAAACAAGGATGGTTCTCCTGCAACACTTGATCTGAATTCTTCATGGCACACAGTCTGTAAGTAGCTCATTGCGGGAAAATTATTTCCTTTGATTAGCAAACTTGGAACAAAACACAAAAATTAAATTCTAGAGAGATGAAACTCTCCCTGAAAGAATAACTTTAGACTTAGAATCTCCCCTTACAAATCAACATAGCTGATCATCATCATTAACTATTGGGGGATCTTTATACAGATAAGTACTTTGCTTAGAAAAAGTGATTCTTAAAATGCCCAGAACAATGCATCATCTCTAGGGTAATTGCTTTTGTTACCACAAGAGGGACCAAGACAGTAGAGGGAGGAGAGAGAAGGGAAGAAACTGTCCAGTGTAGTCTCAATCTTTATTCATTTCTGAGTCTGCTGTGACTTCACTAGATTTATAAACCAGCTAGAGTGCTGAAATTCCTCCCTGAGGCATCATAATGGTTGGCCACTAGGTGCTTAAATTTAATAGCAAATATTGTCTCCCATCACTGAGCCAT
>VXBO01012001.1:74647-124750 GCA_013400135.1 Rhinoptilus africanus
AAAAAAGGAAAGAAAGAAAGAAATGCAACATCACCGAAGTGTCTTTCATACTATAACAGCATCCTCCTACAGGAAGGCGAAAGAACCAAGCCTGAACATGCCGACATGATGATTCATATTTATAGAAGCCGTAAGACTATGGCGCACATAAAGATTTCCTTTAATACATTGCATAAATGTACTCACTATACTTTAAATACTAAAAAAACAAACCCTCAAGGGCTTTTACACAGTCCATACAGGCTGAATCCTCAGAAGTTAGTCATGAAATAAAATGAAGCTTACAATTCTAATGCAATAATTGATGTGTCATTTTGAGACCATGTACATTACTTTCTCATGATTAGGGCACATGCAGGTATTTCTTCACTCTTTTAATAAAAGTGTAAAAATTCACTTAAAATAGAAGGAATTGCAAGCTTTTCCATGGTGAGCTGTCAGACGACAACATGATAATATGAAATAGCCCTCAACTTTGCAACACACTATGACTCATACCTGTTAAGGGTTAGATCACAAGCACTATTGGAAAAAGATCAAGGACAACAGCTATATTTTGGTTTTAGTGGACTTGATACAAGGAAAAGACATAGCAACACAAGTGGTCCAGAAATCTGCGATCTGTGATGATTATCTCCAAATTTACAGTCCTTGACAGACTTGTCTTTCATGAATTTACTAATTTCTAACTCATTTAGTAGCCTGGCATCCTCCAATATTGAATTTTACTAATTTTATAAATTAGTTATACATATGAAAGGGTACAGTCCTTTTTTGCTGTTCTGACTCAACTACCCAGTAATTTTGGACCAATAAATTACAGAATATGTATGTATTGGCTTAAGAGACAAAATTAATTCTTGTCCTTCCTTAAGCTTTCTTTACAGACTTGCCTGTAAATATTCAATACATTCCAGTAGTAATGTGGGTTTACTTTTTCTTCTCAGGAAAAGTCAGAAATTTTGTAATTTGATTGGTCCCTAAACTGTTGTATTAAACAGCACAATTTTAGTCTCTAATAACATGTGCGGGAGAGGATATCTTACCAAAATAAGGGCCTACATTGCATGGTCTTAACTAATTACACCCATTATTTTCACAAAACCTTCTTATGACTTTTAGGCTTGATATAAAAACATTCTAAGCTTTAGGTTTTGAATGTAATCTTTCTTAAAATTTAGGAATAAATATCTTGAGGGGGGTGAACTTTCCTCAATTATAAGTCCAAATTGCAAGAAATGACAGTTTGAAGACGATACTGATTTTCTCCACATTATTGTGCTGGTAAGACTGATATGAAGAATTTGAGGTCAGCCTTCTACAGTTCATTCTCTGCAGTTATTCTCTCCTAGAAGAGGAGATACTATACTATTTAAGAAAAGGAAGAACATTCAAGTGGGAAGAGTAATACTTCTAGTAGCATCCATCTTAATTTCCAGTAACCCCAAGTTCACTTCCACTGCTGTAAGAAGTCATTTTACATTTCACACCTCTTTGCTATGTAAATTAAATCCTTGTACAATTGTTTCCTCTATTTTAATACATCAGAGGGCTGGCTCTGTATCACTCATTGATTAGACATGTGACATGTCCACTTCGAGAATGGTGCCATTCTGTCTGCTGGTTACCACAGGGGTCCTTGCAAAGGTATGCAAAATGGAAGCCTCGAGAGAACAGCTCAATGAATCACATTCAAGCAAAGGGCTCATTAAAAAAAAAAAAAAAAAGAAAGTGTAATACTCTATAAAATTCAGGATCAATTTAAGGCACAAGCCAGGGTGAAATTCCAGGTCTTGCACTCACAGGGGTGCATTCTGTAGCTCGAGAGACTGAAGGAAGACTCTGATGTTCTCTGAGCTTACTGAACTCTGTGAGGGTATGAAGTACGTAACTATGTCAAGCTCATCATAGCTAAAGAGACCACAACAGATGCAATCTAAACCTTGTCTGTAACGAAAAAAAAAAAATAAATCTACAGATCACTCCTAGTAGGAAGTGACCAATCCTAACGTGATCATTCCTTATAGAAAGGGGGCCATAATGATGTTATTTTTATATGTAAACTAAAGATTAATCTATTTCTGTTTTTCCCTGAAAGATGTGTGTGTACTTTGGTACAATAAAACCTGACTTCAGTTTTGAAACTGTTCTGTTGCCAGTCTGCAGTGGTCTGATGTCAACGGTGGAAAACGCAGAACTTGGAGCTTACCCCATGCACATGCAAGTGTCTGTATCTGCATACGTACAACTCCGTGCATCTTTGCAAGTGAATTTCTCTTGTGGAGCTCAACCCATACATTTTTTTCTACACACAAATCATATCTATAAGTAAAGAAAGCTTTTTTCATTTCCTGTTCACACAGCAGATGACATGAAAAATTAGTTCCATGGTAGATGAGCACCCTGGCAGCACTTTGATTTGTCACAATAAATAAGACTTCTGTAAAGCCTAATATATTAAGTTGATGTCAGTTGCTGACAAAAAGAGTTAAAGAGCTCCCTCCAGAACAGTAGATAGTATTTGCATGTTCACACGACATTTCACAACTACAGAGATTTTTCAAGCTTCTCAATGAGGGTTGGAATCAGTTCATATTTTCCAGAAGAAAGTTATGTCATTACATTGTTTCTTTTAAAAACTAGTTCAACAAGGAATAGGGAACTTGTATTAGGGCATACACGCCGACTTCAATGTGCTTGGGACTGCATAGGAGTGAGTGTGAAACCCATGCCTGTTATCCGCACAAAGTTGAACTTCGCTCCCTTGCCTTGACCTGCCAGTTTTTCACGAGGGCATGAGGGTTATTTGTTTGCTTTTGTACATTCTGAGATCACAGAGGTGCATCTATATCCTACATTGTTTTTGAGGTGAAAGATGCTTTTGGAATCAGTTGAGCATTCCTGACAAAGACTGACTGCAGTTACAGGAGTTCATAGGCCACTACGGAAACTAAGTCATTTCACATGTGGAAAACACTTTTTAAGAACTGAAAAGGCTCACCTGTTAAGCACTGTTCTGAAATTGCTAATACCCGTTTTTCTAAACTATAGGGTTCTTTGAATTCGTCATTAAACTACTTCTGAGAAATGCATCTAATTAATAATTCTTCCAAGGAAGTTTTCATAACTAAGTATTTGCATTTCTAGTGCTAGGCTTTGAATTCTTATGTTGAAATCAATCAGTTTTAAAAGAAAAAAAATGGACATGTTAACTGAACTTTAAAAGCATCAAAGTATTAAGCAGTAGATCTAGATCAAAGTTTACTCCTGCAGCTCACTGAAAGATTTTAAAAGCTCAGAGATCTTTGCATCAGTCTGGATTTGTAGGAGAACTTCTTATATAAAATACAATTAGTAGCTGATGATTAAGGAAAAAGCATTTCAGGGCTATTGCTGTTCCTTTGGTTCCTATTTGCACTAATAGAAATAAGTCCTGCTGCCTAATGTGGTCACTAGTAACAGCGGCTTATTTTCATCACATGCCACAAACCGTAAGTATAAGGAGGCAAATTCTACCAAGAAACTATTCTAGTGAATCTGTGAATAACCAGAGGTATAGAATTGATCTAGTGGTTTTAGAACAAGAAATTAAAATTTAAAAATCAATGTTTTCTTTTGTTAATGGCTAAGAATCTTCATAAGCAATTAGTAGCATGATTCCATATGACATTGACTGAAAGGGACTTTACCATTATTTCAACAGAAAAGGAAAGTTCTTTAAGGTGAAACAACTCAATTAAAACCCTTTTATGTAAATGAAAATTCTACTTGAAAAAATAAACTGTTTTGATAAAATGCAGGTCTCTTGTCAGATAAATTTGACTTTGAGGTCTTTGCAAACAAACTTTTTTTCTTTTCCAATTTCACTCACATTTTTGCTTTTCATTCACCATCACCCCAGATGTTATGCAAAATACAGCTGTGAATTTCTGTGCTTCTTCATCTCTGCGTAGATGCACTGCACTAACTTCTATAACCATTCCAGACCCACAGTTTCAGAAAATATCCGAGGCATCTAAGGGCCATCACTGTGAATGTGGTGAAAAAAAGTTAAGAAAACTGAGTAATATTATCAAAGCAAATACTGATAGAATATCTTGGTGAATAACCACATTGTTAAGAGGTACACAGAAAGTGCAAAGTGGGTGAAAAGTTGTTCTTTTTGCCAAAAAAAAAAAAAAAAGAATCTCAACCCAATCCAAAGTCTTAAAACTTAAGGAAATCCACGTGAACTAATTCACGTGCACCTGTCCATGGAAACCACTGAAGAGCAAAACTTGAATGGCTCATTTATGTTCCAACTTGAAGGTAGACATAGTTTGGATAACAGATCCTAAGAATGTTAACAGTCAGAACCAGACAGATTAGCAATCTTCACAAGTCCAAGAACAAAGATGAGGTTTGTTTACATTTTCCGGCTACCATGTTAAAAGAGTTCTTAGACAACTGAAATAATAGACCTGGCACAATCTGATGGCGCTTTGCTGACTCCCAAGCCAGCTGCGCTGATTTGCACACACTGAGCTCCTGACCCATTGTTTCAGCAGTCAATAAAATTTTACAGTTTATTTCTGCCACCCTTATGAGGCAGGATGCCAGTCAAGTTATACTCCATTAAATGGATGCCATCCATACACAATTAAACCAAGCCATTATTGGGCCTTCCCCCTAAAATGACAATAAACTTAACAGAACCAATACCTGCTCCATACTGAGAACTAATTAGGTTTGCATAAGATACAATCTGACTCAAAAAGAACATCTCTATAGTAACCACAGGCTTGTTTGTCTGCTAGATTTGCACTAAATTGATATTACTCTCTTGTTAGTTGATACAAACCAGGCCCTCAATGCAAAGAGAGATTGGTACAAGTGCCACTTACTCTTTGCAGTGGAAGTTCCCTAAATTGCTGCGCTCTGTTTAGCTTTATCTGTGTTTCTGAAGCTGTAACACAGGGAAAAAAATCCCAGGCGTACAAATGTCCAGAAAGGCTCATCTTATAGATGCAATTGTTAAAGTTCTGCTGTAGGTACCTCACAAGAATATGCTTCAGAGAACAAAAGTGCAAGTAGGCATACGCAGCCAGGAACATCTGCACATGGCCAAGCAGATGGGGCAGAAATATATGCATATACATTTACCTCAAAACCATATAAGGTAGAAAAGTATCATCCCCACTTCACAAATAAGAAGCGAAGGGAGGGGAAGCTAAAGGACAGATTCCTTCTCCTTCACTTGTGTTCATTTGAAACATTCTGACTGGCTGAGTGAGTACTATAAAAATTAACACAGCTGATTGATCCTCAGCAAGTCAGCCAAGCTCCTTAGCAGTGACAGCAAGGCCTCCTATTCAGGGTTTTCATCAGAGAACCAGTCTTAATCTCTTTTTATGCTGAAAGAGAAATTGTTGCAACTCCACAGGAAAAAAGAAGATACACCAGATTTCATAAAGAACCTCTGCAGTGCAATGTTCTGAACTCTTTCAGCAGATGTCACAGATCCATCACCATTTTGTAAATTTCACAGCTAATCAATATAATTGCTGTCTCTGGGGAAATTAAAATTTACCCTGGAAACTGAGTCGATGAAAAATGTCTTTTTTCACCTTGTGACAAAAGGCAAGGTTTGTCTATTTCACGTTTTCTGAAAAAACACTAAACAAAACAGCAAAAATCCTTGTCACCTAAATCACCAGGAAACAAGAGCTTTTTAAAAAAGGCTTCACAAAAAATTTGCGAGTGGCAGGAGTGGTTTGAAGAAGAAGCTCTAGTTGGGTCTTACATATACCACTTTCATATAGCAAGGACAACCATAACAAAAAGGAACAAAATGAAAACAGTAACAATAAGCACTTACATTCAACTTCACTATATGAAGGAACACATCATTCAACAATTAAGAAAGAAGTCAACTTATAGATAAAGAATAACTTCTGAAAAACAGTTTTCTTCTGCATGTATCTGCGAACACTTTATAGACTTGGGAATACATGTGTGTTTCAAAAAGTTTTAAAATACTAATGATTCCTATCAGAAAAATATGGTAGTTCAATTGCATCAACATATGCACAGTAATAATACAGGAAGATAATGCTCCTTAGACATTGCGCAGTTAGATCTGGATAAAGACAAACATTCTTGCCTATCTAGTTCCTGCAGTCATACCATTACTTCAGAATCAAACCTATCATATATACACATGTATACACAGGGAAAATTTTGAAAGTCTGATGCATTAAGAGAATGGCCAGAGCTTGATTCCTCAAACAACATGGTAACAAACAGATGAGAGAAGCCAACTCATCTGGGCATTGTATCAGACATCAACTGTAACAGTCCCACTACCAACACCATGCAAAGATACTGCAGCCACCAAGCCAGGTGGAGCACAGTAAAGGGCCTTGCTGGTTTTCAGAGATCAGTCCTTTCTTCCACCCAACAAAAAGGAGCATACACTTCTCCTGTCTCATCTAATTATTACAACAAGGGCTTAGTGGCCCACGCAACATGAGTGAGACCACAGGGATGCTGTGTTTTATCTATTTAGTGTCCATATTACCTTAATTCAAGTTGTTGTGCACTGAGAGTACAGGAATGCTTTACGTAAGTGCTTACAGCCTTTATTTGATCAGCAAACAAGTATAAGAAGTCTACAAAAGAAGCCAAATTTAGAAGCTAATACCACCAAACAAAGTGCAAGAATGCACAGGGATGTTTTCCTTATCACTAGAAACTCAGCTACAGATTGTAAAACAAGAACACAACCTGAACCTACTTTGAAAGTAAAGTGAGACAGATGAATTTCTAGAGTCATGCCTTAGTATCCTACTGTATTAATAATATTTTTGTTTTCCTAGTATTAATAAGCACAAAATAACTAGCAATCATTTTAAGAGGGCTCTCTACCTATATCTCACAAATATGATTATTCAATACATAGTCTTATCAGTTGCTACCCACCCAAAACAAAAGAGGACACTGCATTTCCTGCCTACATTCAATAAACACCTCCTCAAAGGCTTACTTTCCAGAAAAACAAGTGCACCCATCACAAATGTAAGCTCAGCCAATTCAGAAACTAAATACTTTGAAAGATAAATTCTCTTACCACAAAAGCAAGCCAACCAGGACAAAAGCTCCCCTGCTGACCTAGAGCCTTTCACTCTCTCCATTACATGGCACAGCTGTTCCTGGGCTCTTAACAAGGCACAGATGTATTTGTGTCCCACCCACTTCATGCCTTCTGCTTTAATATTATGCCTTCATGGGGAAAAGGCATTTGTGAACTTTAGTTTTATTTTAGCCTTGCCTAACTGACTGAAGCTCTGGGAAATAGGTGCTTCCTGCAAATGCTGTAGTCAGTATACAGCTGTTGGATGAGCTCTGCGGTGCAGTGGGTCATTGTTGTGCCCCGTTAGGAGACGAGAGTCAGCTTGGAAACCACCTGCAGGAGGAGAAATACAGGAGATTCCATTGTGCTGAGCAGAGATCACTCACCGCTGCACTTGCTGCATTATCATTTACTTCGTGGAGGGAAAATAAAAAGTGGAAAAACGTGTTTTCTACTAGCATTTATATTGTAGTAAGACACTTTGAGGCTAGATCAGGATATTTCCTACATGCCTTCAGCCGCAGTAGTGATACTGCAGTACTTAGCAAACAGATGGAGTGGGCAGGAGACATACAAATCCTTTGTTTGGTTCATGGATAAAACAACTGTTTACAAGAAGACATTTGAGTCATGGGTGAGTTTTTTAAAAGAGGATTAAGACAACTCAAGAACTACATGGGGAACAATCCCAGTAATAGCAGATTGTGAAAATACAAGAATACTATTCATTCTGTATACAATGAGACAAGATTTCCATGAGAGAAAAGAATACAATCATATGATTAAAGACAGTATTAAAAACATATTCACAAGGGCCAAATTAAGATTGCACTGACATAGTCTAATGTTTCAGTGTTTGCTCATGCAAACATAATACCATCTTTAAAATGGAAAGGGGAGACAAAGGGGATTGCAGAGTAATTTGTCTTTTGTTTTGACTGTGATCTGGATACACACATATCACTGTGAATTACTATGCACAGTTTGAGATTCCAAGGAAGGACTATTTCTACAGTATAGTTGTATTCCTAAATATATAGGTGACAGAACTTGAGCAGATACTCTAATTATTGCCATTAATGAGTAAAAGAAGTTGTTAGTGCACTAGCAGAGGCTAGCCAGGAGATAGCTGATTCCAATATTCTATACTGCAAAATGGAGCACTGCCTCCCCTCCCAATACACTCACAGTTCCCAAAAATTACATGACAAACTTGATTTAGTTTTCATTTTTGATAATATTTATAATTTTGCTTCCTTTTTTCATACTGCTTCATCTGATAGGGAAAGGAGGGGGAGAAATGTAAAGAATTTAATTAAATTATTTAAATAAACTAAATCGGGGTTTTCTACAAGTTTTCTTTGTAAAATGAAACATTTTTACAATAAAAATATTCCATAAATATTTATGATCTTAAAAACACAAAAATGCTTGACCAGTTCAAGCTGTAACTGGTTTTCTTAAGTAATGGTACACACAAATATTCCGAGTAACTGACAGCACTGCATTATTTATCATTCACATACTTTCACATCTGGAGATAACAAGGAGATGAGTAGTAGCAAAAATGGAGCTGTCAGGAATAAGTTGTGTCAGACCAGCCTAATCCCCTTTAATATTCTTTACTGGCCTAGAGGCTTGGAGAATGGGGGAGAAGTAGAAGATTCAGATGTTGTAAGTTTTACCCAGTGTCCCAGAGGACATTCTCATCAAGCAGATAGGTAAACTTGGGACTATATGAGTGGGATGCATAACAACGTCCATGTTTCACAGCTAAAAGGGAAGGATGCATTGAACTGGACTTGTAAGAGCTCTGCTGTGGGTCCAGCCCCGTGCAGTGAAAGGAGGGTGTGTTTGTTAAGTGTGACCTAAGGGGACTTTCAGTACACGGAGGAACTACCAAGGACTTCCAGTACATGGAAGATTGATCTTGACAAGCTGGAGAAATGGATTGAAAAGACGGGATGCGATTTCCCAGGGACAAGCGGAATGTGCAACACTTAGTCAGGCATAATAAATTCCACAGAGCCTGGAGGAGGAACAATGGTCTGGTAGCAGTTCCACAGAAAACCGTCTGTGGTTATACTGAATCACAAGAGGGACATGACTCAACGATGCAATGCCATTGCACAAGCCCACCCCTCATCCTGGGCTGTAGCTATCAGGATACAGCCTGATGTGATACTGTCACGCTCTACCCGGTACTAGACTTGCCACAGCAGGACAGCAGTGTCCTGTGCAAGCATTGCACTTCAGGAAGAATCCAAAGGGAGAGGGGAGAGACCCCAGGATAGGGGAAAAGATACTGTGAGAGGTTTAGGAAACCTGTACGAAAAAACCTAAAAGAATGGTGATTGAGAAGATAAAGAGAAAAGAGTAAGAAGCACAAAGTATGCAAAAGCCTATTTGAAAGGGAATACAGTGTTTTCCACAGCCATTGGATGGGACAATTACAAGAAGAAAAGTTCAGGTTAGGCATTCAGAGTCCCCTTTAGTAAGAACAGAGATCTGTTCAGAACAGATTGCCTCTTGTAAGATTTGAAGTCTCCATACACACCAAAAGGCTTAATACATTTCTGTTACGGATGCCACATGTTCTTCTAATCCCATTCTGAGTAAAAGGGACCTCTTAAGGTCCTCTCAATCTATTTTACCGTAATAGATTTAGGGATGCTCTGAAAATGACACACATATGGTGAGATGGCACATGAAATGAGATGCAGTTGAATGATGACTTTCAGAAACTTATACATGAAAACGCACCAGCCTCGGGAAAAATTTGGAGATTTTAAATAATAAAATAATAATAAAAAAAAAAAGAAGAGCTATAAGAATCTCCAAAATCTCCAATATCTCTATTGGAAGGAAAAGCTTGAAAGTGTGATTATACTCTCCCTCTGATTTTGAAAATCCTCCATCTGTCTGGGGGTGGTCCTACAGAAGCAGGATTCAAAGCTAGCAGGGAACCTGTCATTATATTTCCTCTTCACCAGGAAGCTAAAGGCCAGGGCCACAGTTCCTGTTGTCTGTAGAGCAGGATGAGAGGATGGATTCCAGCCACCAGGAGCAACAGTAGGGAATTTTCTGTCACTATGTTTCTACCATTTTTACGAAAATGAATATGATCTTGTAGCACAGGAATGCTTTGTCAGTGAATGAATCAGGGACATAGAAGGGAGAGCTTCTGTTTGTACACAGATATCCTGGTAATCAGTGATGATGTGAAAGCAAAGACAGAAAAGTCCATGACAGTTAAATGGGAATTTGTTGAAATATGATAATTTTTTATATTCTGGCTGACTCTGGCAGGGACTTTTTAAGCAGGATTTCAGCCAACGCCTGAAAAAGTGCATATCAAGCAGCCTTGGGCTTTTAATTTAATTTATATTAACCAGACTACTTGGAGTTTTCAAATTGATTCACCACCACTGTTTGAACATTCTGTGACAGAAGCAATGCATATTAAAGTAGCTAAAGTTCTCCTTTCAGCATGCCTAATTAACTGTATTTTTGTCAGAGGCAGTAGCAAAATATCACAATATATATGCATTCTGGATATAAGACAGCAAATTTTAGAGAAAAAACAGTTATGACTGAGTAAGATTCATGATCTGACTATGGTGACACTGGGTATTTTC
This sequence comes from Rhinoptilus africanus, assembly GCA_013400135.1. Taxonomy (NCBI): domain Eukaryota; kingdom Metazoa; phylum Chordata; class Aves; order Charadriiformes; family Glareolidae; genus Rhinoptilus; species Rhinoptilus africanus. The sequence goes on from VXBO01012001.1 coordinate 85,397, forward strand.
TTTTTTCATGATAGTATATTCAAGTGTTCTTCTCTTTCAATAATGTCAATAAAGCGAGAAAAAGTTCTCAATACCCAGAAGTATGCATGGTCATGTTTCTGCATAAATAAAAATGATTCCGTAACAGTCTTGAAAATACTGAGAAGGTTCAAAAACATCAAATCAGTCATACCATCAGAAAAATTCAGATTGCAGATAACTGCTGAATGGTGAATACAGAAAATAATCTCAGCAAATATTATGTATGAGACTATATTGCTTAAGTATTTTGGAAAAATAAACATATTTATAACAATCTGAAAATTACCTACATAGAAGAGGAGTTAAACATTCAGAATAACACGCTAGCTGTGAATAATTTATCCAGTTTCAATATTTACACTTACATACGCTAGAATTGAATTACTTATATCTATGCAACCGTAATTGTCAGAGTATTTCATTTCTATTTTCTGCCAGAGGTTTCTGTATGACCTTGAGCAAGTTATACAGAGTTTTTGTGCGTCAGTCCTGCCCTATGGAAAAAAAAAAAAAAGCAGCAGTGAAGGAGCTGACAGAACCGAGAGTCTGAAAAGCTTTTGATGTATACAAGTAATGTTGTATCAGCCGGGGCACTTAGACCTTTACAGAGCCTTTTGGAGAGATACTGAACAGTATAGGAGCTTGTAGCACATTGCTGCTATTTACACCTAGCTAAGAGGGATAGTGCTGCACCGTGATCCAATGGTATTGAAACCATCCCCCAAACTATCCCTCAAGGTGAGGGTGTGCGACAAATTTAGCCTCAAGACCCATATTATGTGGTAGGGCCAGCCTCTGCCTCCACAGGGTAGATACCACTACGGTAAACATACGGGCGACACTGTATTTCATTGGCTCATGTAATCCAGTAATAAATGTGCAGTTACAATTTTATTCAAAGCAGTTAGTACACTTGTTCCATCAGATTAGGTTTAAATAAGTTTCATATCTCATTGCTACAACCTTGTATTTTCTCTTTCATTTCAGCCTTCATTATAACCTGTTGTGACTACGCAGCTTCTTAAGGAAAAGACATGATAATGAAATCCTCGAGGCCTTCATATTAACCTGCAGAAAAGCTCACTTAGTTTGTAAGACGAAACAAAATGCATGCAAAAATCACGAAGAAAGGATCAGAGTGCCCACAAGCTGCAAATAAACGTAACCCTACTTGAAAGAGCAGTCGCAGGCAGAGTTGAAGAGGCACACTTGCCACTTTGTCTGTTCCTGCACACATCACTTGGGTTGCAAGGAAATCAGTGCTGTGACAGATCATTTATATTAATACAATGCACCTGCCAAATTATTTACACACCGTAAGTATCAGTCTAGAGAAAATGCACTCTGGGAACTTCACTGGTTAGAGAAGAGAGGCTTCACGGGGAGGAAGGCATGTTAAAATAGCGCTGGATTTTGATCTCGGATACACTATTGTAAATACAGAGTGATGCCATCGAAGGCTGTAGACTTAGCGTGGATTCACACCAGTGCATGTGATTGACAGGAGGAAAAGCGTAAAATTGCAGCACAAAGTGATAAGTCACTGACAAGAAAATTGGAAAGAGAAACACAAGTTAGTGTTGGATTGGCCTACTACTCTGTATGTTTCTCCTGGAATAGCTGAGCTTCTCTAGCATGCTTTTTTGACTGTAATTAGTGATTTTTCTCATCTCTATATACACTGACTCTAAATTACTGGGTGTTTCCAAAGTTAGAAAACGTAAATAAAATCCACAGTTTAAAACAGCATGTTTTCACAAGTACTAAAGAAACAGAAATATTTTGGTAAACACTAATCAATTCCACTGATATTTAATCAGTTTGGTTATTAAAGAGTTTATTATGTCTTATGTCCTGCTTTAGAAGGGGCTGCCATATTCAAGTGTCAATCCTTATTAGTAATGGACTTCAGAACTGTTCTTTCAAAATTTATATCCTAATCTCGCCATTTTGATATGTAGTGGGCTCATATTTGGTTCCTTAAAGAGAGGGGCTTTCAGTGCTGACACAAAGAGGGATTTAGGGGAAGCAGTATGTTTTATTCAGCATAGAACATTAAATTTACCATGTGTTTGATCTGAAGGTCATTACATTTTATTGGGTTTTTTCCAGCTGACTGCACTGACTTCAGAACAGGCCCTCTGTTATTGTGTCTAGGCCATCATCGCCCCTTTCCTTACGATTTCATAAGGATCCCGTGCTAATGTATGATCCAGTTCCTTTGCACGTAAATCAACCTGCACATGAGACTGATTGTTGGCATTATGTTTTTAGCATCCTTGCTTTGAATTGTGTTTTCTGAAACGATACATACCCTCAAACCACAAGAAGCACTTAAAATTACTCACTATACCAAAACAATCAGTAATTAATTAAAAAATTCGAGGACCAATTTCTTTCCAACCCAGCAACCTGTCCTTTTTTCAAACTGACACCACATAACAGAAAAGAATCTTGCACACTAAGAAATACAGATGGGCTGACAACACAGTAAGTGCACAGTTTTCTAGGATGCACATCTTGAATGAGTACAAAAATGCTAGTATTCTCTTTTTCCTCTTTTAAGTAGAATTAGTAGACACATATAATTTGTAATGCATAAATAATACAAGCAAGAAATGAAATCTTCTATTCTCAAAACAAGAGAAGCAAGCATGAAACATGTCTGTGTAATACATGTATTTTCAAGAGAAATATTTATCAGTAATCTACCTACTCGAATCAAAGGAGAGTCTGTCCTTTATGCTAATAAGCTTTACCTTACACCCATTTTACCCCATCCTCTTCAAAACGCGACATGTGGTCTCTGATTGTTTGTGTGGCATAACACTCAAATATTCTGATCAACCAGTCTACAACATCTCCACTGAAACTTTCTTAAGAGGCAGAGCTGACTGAGATATCACTAATGGGAGTATTCTTTTTTTATTGTTGTTGTTTTTAACCAGAGAGTTATATGCTAAAAAAAGTCCCAAGTTGCATTGTGAAAAAGAGACAGGAAAAAGCATACACTCCAAAGGACTTGGTGAACTGCAAACTCTTGCTCATTTTGTGAGTAAAATGAAATTGGGATAACAAGATCCTGGAGTCACCCAGGAAAGCATGAATGAGGACATCATAAGGTACATCATAAGGCAAAGTCAGGGGATGAGCAATAGGGTTTGCACTTGACGAAGCCTGAAGAGGAAAGTAAGAACTGAATGTGAGGTGAAAGATACTAATGAGATCGTAAGTTGGGAAAAAAAACCCACAACAAAAAACTGTGGAAAATGAACGCTTAATGGGCAACTGATGAACACCCTCTGGAGTGTGTGGGTGACACCCGAAAGCTCCTGCAAGGCACCAAACCACCAGGTCTGCAGACTTGCTGGTGGGCTAGGGCTACAAGAACTCTGCGCTGCCCTCAACTCCACGTGGAACCACTACCAGGTACAGCGAACCTAACCCTGTTTTCAGGCCTACCTCATCCTAATTTTCTCTTAAAGAGGCTGAATGAGCATCAGAATACTTTTGAAAACCTACCTGAGGAACGAGAGTGATTGTCTTTAGCTTATAATATTCCCCCCATTTTTACTAACAATTTAATTTGCGTGTTGTAAGAAGAATTTAGCCTCTAATATGCATATTATAATTTTACTCCTGTTTCCCTTCATTCTTTTCTTGGCCTCATGCTCAACTTCTAAGATGTTTTCACAAAGCAAAGACACTTGAAATAGTTTGAACTGTACCTGCTTAAAAATTGGTTGTCCTTGCACAGAAGGTATCTTTGGATATTTATAGACCTATTCCTATACAGTTATTTTAGTCTAAATAAGACACAGTTAACACTTTCTATTATAGTCAGATAATTGAGTTGTGGGGAAGAGCTGGGATATTTTTATGATTTTGTATATAACTTATGGAACAAATTGCCAGGTTAGGTCTGTAGGTTCTCAGTTCTTAGTTGCAGACTTTACAGCTGAATATTTTAGACTTCAAGAAGGACTAGAGCAAACAGAAGGTTGTCTCTGTTTTCCAGTTGTCTAATAAAAGGTAATAACTCTACAACCTTGACCTGTCTCTGACCCTAAACTACTACTTCCTTAGTAAAGCATTATTTCATTCAGAAATAATTCATTCACTCCCTCATTCCTTCATTCAGTTATTTCATTCAGAATTTTGGAAGAGCACTTTTAGGTAAAAAAGTGACTCAGTGTCTTACGACCCTGCCCTCCAAGGGACAGCAGATGGGACAGACATCAGACAGAAGGGAAGGTGTTTGCTATGTTTCATGGCTCAAAACTCAGTTTCCCAGTTCATAGTCCCTTTATTTGTGTTTGTAATGACAGCAGCAGTATGCATCTGTGTTCCTGATGTGGATTTAACACAGCATCTTGAGCAGACGTACCTATAGATGAGGGGTTGCCTATATGTTTACATTCCAATTGCTTAAGAACAGGTCCACTTTGAATTTTAAAAATTACTCCTTTAAGAGGGAATTATTTCTATATTTATTTTCCTCAAAAACTTCCAACAGTGATGTTTATTTGATACACATTATTTTGTGTTCACTGACAGTAGAAATTTTTTGAAAAACATCATAGATTTCTGTTGTCATGGTACCATTTTTTTTCCCCATCTAGAGCTGATCTTTATGATATGAAAGCATGAAAATTGCAGGAAAATTATTTGCTTTGTCTTATTTGGAGAAATTTTAATAAACTTATTAGCTTCATTTGGTCACTATCATTATTAAATAGGAGAAAAAACTGCAGAGTAGCTCGTCTATGGGGGAGATTAGTTTTGGATTAGAGTTTAGGTTTGTGGGTTCTTTAAACCACATGACAGTTTCTTGAATTGATATTATACCTGTCAAAATAAATCACCACCCAAATTTCACCAAAAGAATAGTAACCAAATAGTTTTTCCTAATACAAAAACATTATTGGTGAGACGGAAGGCTGAACTAAACTATTTGAGGAAATGTTTAACATCCAAGTCATCTTTAATTTTATATTCCTAATACAGCAGTACCCTCAATGAGTTCTAATTAAAATGTTACTGTGGCTTGATGAAATACTACTTACTGAAATGAAATCCAGATCAGCATGTTGGTTAATTTCTAATCATTTACCCTATAAGAGTAAAATACAGTTTGCAGTCTCTTCACTTGCTAATCACGAGGGTGTCATTATGCGGTCTCTGCTGTCTACCTTTAGAAATAATCAGCGTAAAAATTATTGGAAATTTAAGTACAAATAGTTGTCCAAAGAAGAGTTCCAATCTGCTCCTCTAAATTTAATTAAGTGCATATTCGGTTTTTGCTCTTTTTTCCTGCCCTGATTAAGTTCTTGTTGCAGGTTGGGAACAGTTTGAACAAATTTCAATATAAAATTAAAGGATTTAGCTTAGCATAAACGGGTGGGTGTCTACGTGTGTGCCTGCTACATGAGCAAAGAGAAGGGAATTGCAGCATCTCATTTCCACATATAGTAGTAAGGATAATCAGAAAATAGCCAATAAAGGAGGCATTAGTAACAATACTGTACATATTGAAATGAGCAAAACTAGAAAACTAATTAAAAATAACCCAAACACCACACTAAAAAAGTGTTTTCTGCTTACCTGTAGCAAATCAGAGGGATGGAAAGAATGACCAGTGTATGGAAATTCAGGTCAGACGAAATGCCCAAAGAGATGCAGCTGTTCTAATCACTAAATTTTCTATTTTAAACCACCCTTTAGTTTCTTGCAACATCAAATTAGTTTTTCTGTCTTTTGGAAGGTTTTCTTAGCAGCATCTCTGCAAGACTTGTACCTGGGCTAGCAATAGCGTCTTTCAAGAACACCATGAATGAAAGTATAAAGGGGCAATAAAAAATATGTGGGTTTAACATGCTTTGTTCTGTTTCTGGCCTCTTTCTGTGTAGTAATACTTTCATATCCAAAAAGAGAATTGTATCATTTCAACTAATGAAGACAACTATAATTCTGGTTTCCACTAATAAGAGACCAATCTTGAGCAGTTCTGGTGGTGAAAAATGATACTGTGAGGAGATTTTATGCTTTTAACACTCCTTTTATAAAAGTGCAAAATCCAAGCTTTTTACGTAGTGTAAATAAATTTAAACTGTTTCTCCATATATTTCTGGACCTTCTGCTCAGTTCAAAGCCTGCCTTGCTTGCCAAATTTTAAATACCTGTCACTATGAAGTATGTTTTGAGCCCTTGGCTGATGCATTTCCTCTAGTGAATAGAATTTTTTGTCTACTTAATAGGTGCCAAACTGGAAATTCGTTAATAAATTTAAATTACTGCCAGCTTCCTCTGGCTCCTTTTGTTTTAGCAAAATTGGATCTCAGAGGAGATACATATCTATACCTCCTTCGTGTCTCAATACTAATTAAGTAATATGGACTTAATTAAGCAGAAGGCAGGCTCTGCAAATATATAATGTATTAGTAGGTAGCATCGACTTCCTTCTTCGCATGACTTATAGATTACTACCACATAACATTTGCTAGATCACCATCTTTTCATTTGCCATACTGTTCAGCCTGCCCAACTACGTGATTTGGAATGTTTTGGACCTGCAGCAATTACTAAAACAACAAAAAAGAGTCGCTACTGAATCAGAAAGGTGCCATTATAAACTCTTCTTACTAAGGCAGCTATAGTTCCCAGCACAAATGAAACTTCTCAAGCAGGAGAAACACAAGCCTGTCCTTCACCTGACTGAACTCAGTCTCACACAGAAGTAGTGTGTGGGATAACAGTTTGAACAAGCCAGCTCACAGAGAAGGTGAAGCTAGGTGTAAACCTTGCTCTCCATTTAGCATTTTAGATATCTGAAGAACAGAGGCATTATTAAGACCTGCTGCTAGCCTATGCTGTGTCAGCCTTGAAAATACGTGAGTGGCAATAGGATAAAAAGAAGCCCTTACGTTGTTAACACTTTGTTTTGACATTTTTTCCTGAGAAAATTAAGTGCCTGAAATGTGATGAGCAAGTCTAGCAAAACAAAATTCAGTATTCCCTATGCAGAAGGAAGAGGATGTGCTAAAATAGTTTGGGATGTAATTGATCTTGCGTGGAAGCTTTCAGCAAGAAATTGTAATAAGGACATGAATGATGCTAGGCAACTTCTGCTGCGTTAGCTTCAGGTTAGTCTTAGATTTACCTCAATGCTCTTGTGCTCCACAAGACTTCTTTTACTCGGCTTTTGTGAGCCAAGAGGAAAGAACAAAGCTGGAAGCAGGATTATGCTAATGCAGAGATTTCCAAAGTGGAACAAATGAAATCATTTAAGCTGTGTCTGAACTGCAAGAACCACAGTGGCAAGTCCTTCCTGAAACAAATCCCTGGTTTGTTCTGGGCTTGCGGGCTGGGGGGAAGCCACAGCATGCTGCCGACAGGTTCCCGAGCTGCAGACCCACCGGGCATCTCCCCTGCCATCTCTATAGAGCCTAAGAGAAATTACATCACTGTGTGCAATACTGATTTTTGTCTAGTTAACTTGGCACAGAAGCAAATGTAGTCAGTTTTCATTTGGGATCAACAAGGTGAAAGTGGTTACAGATCAGGGAATATGACTTATGTAGACTGCACAGTCAAATCAAGCCCGAGTACTCACTGGGGCTCTTAGGTAATGTTGTATTCATTATTAAACAATGAAATAGTGCCTAAATACTTCATTATTTACATATGTTTTTTCTAGCATATAATGTAAATGTATCGGTTAATACTTCCAAGTTAAATTCTTATTGGCTACTTTAATTACTTTCATTTTACTTACAGCAGAACCCATTAAAATTTTATTGGTTTACTACACGTATTTGCTATGGTAAGTATTACAGTGATCTTATTCTGCACTGCTCACCCAGAATAGTCATAGGCTGCACATTTACCCTCATTAACAATACTATGTGTTTAATTTTTATATCTGAGCAGCACACATCACCAAAACCTTTGTAACTGAGTGGTTTCTAAATACCAGCACACCTACAATGCAGTTCGGTTCTGTCAAACCAAATTTCTGTTGTTGTTTCTTTAATCTTCAAATTTAACACATAACATCAGATCTTCACTTGGTGCAGATCTATATAGGAGCATTCAGTTAATAAAGCCGTGATGATATTCAGCGTCAGAGTATTTGACCAAAAGTATTTTCAAGTACATTTTGAAAAAGAGATTTCTTCTCCACAGCGTCAATATGAAAGCACTCATAAGGAGAAATCAAGTCATAAAGATTCTGACATGCACAAGACATGCATATAACAGAACACACATACGGACGAAAAATGATCATTATCTTAGAGCACTCCTCTGTAATTTAAAAGAGGAGATATGTGGTGTGACAGGGTTAAATTCTGCAAGATACAGAGCGCTCTGGACCTGATTTGACACAGACAGCTTTAAACATATCAATATCCTCATTGCATTCTCAAACAATAAGAGAATGGGTGAAAAATTAGACAAGATTTATGGAGATGTCATGCTACTATAAAAATCCAAATATGAAATTTCTGATGAAGTAGTTTCCCATCTCATGAATCCTATTGTAATTATGAAAGAAGCTTCACCTGCATCTCTGAACTTTTCAAAAGTGCATGCAGTCTCCTGAAGTTAAAAATTGGAAAGATGTAAATGCGTGCAGTGAAAGTATTGACACTGATCAGCTACGGCAAACTTGCACCTCTGAAGCTACTAAAAGCTGATCACTGATTAGCTTGATGCAGCTATTTGAATACCTTAATGTTCCCTTTTCCATATTTTCTAGGCTTTTGCATAGCCTGACAAACCTAAAGCTAAAGGCTTTAAGAGAATGAATGGAAATTTAGAACAGGGAATTAGTGGTATTGTGCTTCATTAAACTAATCTGTCACTGATGGGGGGCTGTCAAGCAGTCTTGGAAGATTTTCATTTATTTTCCCTTTCCGTGGAGAAGGATCCATTGCCACAACATGCCGTAAAGGACTCAGTTGTGCACACATGTTACTCCTCTCCTCATTAAAACAAGTCGCCACATCTATTTTTTGTGGTCATTATCAACAAGCCCTAATCTTTCAATAACCGATCCTGGATTTTGAAACTAGTTGACCCTTTAATTTTTTTTCATATAACCCCTCCTAAAGAGATACATATTAAAACATTAATTGCTACCCTTAGAGATCTATAGGAATAATGTGTTTGTTCTCAGGCTTTAATAGTAACAAAGATATAATGGCTTAAAGGATTTCTGTTTTATTCTATGTCATAAGAATAGCAGTGGTATGTGTTATCACAAAATATAAAAACAATGACTTAATCCCAAGGAGACTAAAAGACAATTCAATTATAGAGGCACTTACTATCTATTAGCATCCTAGGGTCTTCTCCAGTTCCCAGTGCCTTGAATGAGGCTCCTGTACAACACAAAAGGATCAGTCCAACACTGCAGTTGACAGCTGAAATGCACTTCAGGGTACCCGGTATCAAAAGAAATCTAATGGCTATTTATGGCCTGATGGCATGTGAGATGATGGGACTTTCTCCTTAACAGATGACAACAAAAAACCTCAGTTCATCAGCAGGCACTAACTGACACCCTTTCTGACAGACACTCTCCTTTAAAAGGCATCCCTGAAAATCCAGGGGAAAATTTATCCAAAAGTCATCAGTGTGACAGTTTTCACGACAGACGAAAATGAAATGAAGCAAAAGCATGCTTATTGTTCTCTAACCCCCCTCCTAAAAGGCATGATTGAAAATCAGATATTTACTTGCCATTTAAACTACATCTCTACTTAATCTAGGTGTTCTACCATAAGGTAGCTAATTTCTGTCTCGTTCAGAACACAATCCAGAGGCAGCGAGTACGGGAGTAGGTAGTGAGGAAGAACATGCGTAGCTCACCTGCACAAACTGAGGACAGTCAGAGGCCAGACTTTAAATGGCCTCATGCTAAGATTTTCAATAAGGCTTAAGGAAGTCAGGTGTTTGCTTTCACTGGGAAGTGTATGTCAAATACCTTTGGGCTTCTCTAGAAAGCTCAGCTTAAATTAAACAGAAAAATCTTGGGCATTAATTTTCTCAGGGTTGGTGTTCCACCAGTTGTGTTTATTTTGACAGGCTGCCTGCACAGAAAGTGGTTCCTTAGGTTTAGGCCTGGATTTCCAACAGGGATCTCAATTTGTATTCTCAGTGCCAGCAGGTCTCTATTAATAGCACTTGTGATTTTTTCAATCCTGACTCTTAACAAACACTGAGTTCCCTGGTTTGGGTATATTGGAATGTTATAATAAAAATCATTAGACTTTTTTTAAAACACACTACAAAACTACTTGAATTAACGGAAATACTAAGATCTGTTCTAATGGCTCAAATACATGTTAGTTTAATAAGCAGGCAATCATGGTTTTGATTGAGTGAAACACTACAAAAATGCCTTTTACTGCTTCATTTGTCACAGCACCACACTATGCACCGTCACATTGCTGGAAAATAATCCTCTTGGATTTAACTTGATGATTAAAATGAAATACTGAGAAGCCTCCACACCAGACAAAACCATGGACTGCTCCTCCACAACCACTGCATTCTGCAGCAGCCTCTGTCATCTGATGTAAATAGGCTGGGGAAAGCCGAGGGAGGATGTCTTCCCTTGCATTTGGATAAGAAAATGTTGTGTCAGGTAAGTGGCTATCTGTGAAGCCTGAGAAAGGAAAGGGTCCCATGAGACACCACATATTACTGTATAATACAGCGTAAGCAAAGTATTCTAAAGTAATTTAAAGGAAGGGGAAAAAAAAGGGAACAGAAGGCTGGATACATTCAGAAAGATAAAGGTAATATGTGAAGAAAAAATAAGCATAAAACGAAGCTGGAATTTGAAAGCAGTGCAGATGCAGGCAGTTGTTGCTGTGCTACAGGGAAGGAGGAAGGAATGGATAGGTTAACTGGTGCCAAACGGGTGTGTAAGCAAAGGATTTTCCATGAAAGATGGAAGATTGCAGAGTATTGAACAGATTGGAAAAATAAAATGACTGGATTAATCATGGGTTTGAAATTTAAAATTCTACTACTTCTGACAGCACCATTCTACTCTAAAAAATGTCTGTGTAAATGACATCTTCTGCCTTGACAGATCTACAAACAGTGCTAGTTCTGCACTAGATCTGACGACTTGAAGGTGAACACCCCCCCCACCCCCTGCCCCCCAAAATTCTTCTTGTCTTTTAAAAAAAGCAGCATTTAGTCTTTGTAACAAAACTTGATGGTGCCCATGCCAGGAAGAAGAAAACAAAAGCCAGATTTTCATTTTTATATTATATTGGCCTCACGGTGCTACTAAAATTAGACCGTATTTTGCTCTTAAGGAGTCCTGTCAGACATAGTTCTTGGAGAGATGCAGACTTTGCTGCTTTTTTGGTGCCCCTTTGGAACCTCCATAAAAATACCAATTCACAGATTCAGTTCTGAGCTTCTGAACATCCCTGTTCTCGGTCCTTCTGTGCTCCCTGGCACTGCTGCCCAGAGAGCAAGGGAAACAATTCCCAGACAGGCAGCAGAAGGTTCAGTCTTGTTACTGACATCTGTTCAAGCCATTACACCCTGTACAAACCAACTAAAACACATCGCCAGTGTTACACAGATGGCCTTCAGTTTAAACTTGCAGTTTAAAAGCAATGGCTGATACCTAAAGTCTAAAAGACTTGCTTGTCAAGATGTCCTTTAATGAATCCCTGATCAGGAAGAAAGGGAAATGTGGCCAGCAAAGCTAAAATCAAGTTTCTCAGCAGACATAATGTGAGCATAACCCATCGATGTAGTATCAGCACTTCCCATACATAGTCACATCCCTATCAGAGAGGTTATACAACACCAATACATCACTCCAGAGATAAGAGTACATTCTCTAGAAAGTGATGTAAAAGCTCGCGTTTTGGACAATCAACAGCAGTGAATGTTTTAGTGGTATAAAAAGGGCTATCTAAACCTCGTCTCTGAATCTTAACTGATGCACCTATCTTTAATAAGACTCTGCTGACACAGCAAATGAGTTTCTGCAAGGAAAACAAATCTGCCATCCTTGTATCACCTCCCAAAAGAATCCATCTCCCTCCTCCTGTTGGCAGTAAGCGTGGCTGGGATAGAAATATGGAAAAACCAGCAGTGAAGTAACTGCAGAACTAAATATTATCAATAAATATTGTTGTAGTTTCATCAGTGTGATTTTAGCTGCTTGTCTCCCTGCAGTAAACAGTCGCCTCCAGTCCGACATGCAGCAGAGCTTTGAAGTATTGCATGTCAAAGCAGTTTGACTGGCAACATGTGGCATAGCGAGGAGATGCCCTTGAGAAGATGAAACCTGCCTCCCAAGCTAAGCAATATTTAAAGATCCTCTGAAATAGCCTAGGAAACCTAATTTTTTAAATCCCTAATGGGGTATTTTCGTTGGGGTTTTTTTGCCAAAAGAAATTATTTGTCATTGTACACCCTGAAATAACTAATCCATTTCATAATTTTTCTCAGGCAATCCAGCAGCTTTTGCATTCAGACAGTGTTGCAAAGTCCAGAAAAACACACCAAGAGCAAATTTGTCCTTCTTATAAAACCAGCTGAGAGGAAGTCGGCTTTTGGCCATAGTGAATAGAATGAGATGATCTAGGTGGAAACGCTGAGCAATTCCTGACATTCATTATTGATCGTGCTCAAATTAAGCCCCCTGTATTTCTGCATATCACATATTCATTCAGTTTTGAGAATTTGAGAATGCTCATCACTATTTTTTCTTATTTCATTTAGCAGCTGTTTGTTCTTTACTTCTATGACAATGTAAAGAGCTGATTAACTGTTTGCAGTTATTACTTATATATTTTAATGGAGAAAAATTAGCCAAGGGTTTTAGTTACTCAGCATAACTTTCTCCAATTATGAATAAATACAAACCATATTTTTAAGAGTACTCTGGTCCTTTATCATCCTTGCTGTGTTCTTATTTGATAATTCATATTTTTCCATTACTGTGCTGTCATAGGCTTTATTGTCAGCATTAGCACAGAACGTGTTTTTCAAGCTGAAACGTGAAAATAAGATATTATAGTTCTCTTGTGCTGATCATCAATGCTACCCAAAGCAGATCCAGCAGAAGTGTCAAGGGATTATTGGTAGTACGTTGACTTTTATTCATACTGTTTTGTCTTTATTTATTTCCAGAATCATGCAGTTCTGAGTACCCTGACAAGGATGAATGGATATCCTTCCACCATACTATATTCATTTGCACAGTCACTCCAAGAGATCTGATTTAGAGCTTTACCATTTAAAAAACAATCTTCACTGATGTCAATAAAATTGATAAAGGAGTTGAGAATAATTTCATCTAACAGTCTGCAAATAGACTTGTCTGGTCTTTGCATCCACACATTTTCCCCAGTGTTTAAGTCCTTCTAATCTTAGGATTCTCCAGCACAGATCCAAGCACTAAAACCTAACTAAATTGAAAGTGGTGTAAATTGAGACCCAATTAAATTTATTAATAGGTAATACCAAGCACAAAAACCTAATGGCAGTTCAAGAAAAAAAAAATGAAAGTGATCGAAGTGCTGATCTCAAAGGACCTATCTAAAAGTTAAGGGGCAAAAAAAGAGCATTTTTCATTCTTTACTTTCTCTTTTCTTCCAAAAAAGGCACAAAACTTTAAAATACTTCCATCTTTTGTGGAACTTCACTTTAAAGGAAACACAAATAAAGAGAGATATAAAAAAAAAAAAGGAAGAAAATCTCAACCAGGAAAACAATTCTGAATCCAAAATTTGTCTCACAGAATATATTAATTACTTCATAGACTAGTTTTGAATCTTCTAATTAGTTAAATGAAACAGAAACATTCTTTTTTGTTGTTTTGAACCATCTTGATATCCTGCGTCACATTCTTAACCTCAGAATCTTGTTTGCTTTCGCATAAAGATTCATGGATTATTTAATTTTTTTATAAGCAGAGATGAAAAATAAGGCAAGTTGTCTCAAGTGGTGCTTAACAAATCGCTAAACTCATCAAGGACACAAAGGATCCCATAACCGTTCTCTTATCTTTTGTATTGATCCTTGCTACATAAGCAAAATATGTCATACCGGTAGGGTAAGAATCTGTTGTGCCTGTTTGATAACTTCAATACACGTTAGTTACATAGAGTTGGCAGTTTCAGTTCAGCTGAAGAGCAACCTGGAGTTTTCCAATACCAAATGCTCTAAAGAAAGGATAAAATTACTAAAAATATGAAGTATCCAACACGCTCATTATTATATCAGCAATATAAAATTAAAGGAAATGGGCATTCAGATGAACCTCAATGATTTGATGCAAGACTTCCTGTTTAAAAACTGTCAAGTCAAAAAAAAAATCTCTGGGGCTGGCAGAAAATTATCCCAAGGTCACCACGTTACATAAGCAATCACGAAAAAGCTCACCTGAGAGCAGGCAGCTCATGCTGACTCCCCATTAGGCCACAATCTGAATTTACCTTTCGGCCAAAGTCATGTTCTAGTTTCACTTAAGTAAGGAGTTCTGTATTAACCCCCTTAAAAAAAGGTTTTATGGTAAATGCACTGTTTGAATATGCTAAGAAAATATTTTTATGTTAATACCAGAGTTATCACCACACCTGAGGGAGGAAATGAACAATTCTGCAAAGAAATCCACCACTGACTGGTTTTTCTCAGCAGCCACAAATAGAAAAGATGATCTAATTAATATTTCCCTTTTCTCTCTGACATAATTTCACATTCAGATTTGGACTTCATCATGACAAATGAAATATTAATCTATATTTCAGCCTTAGACATTTTTTTTTTCTCTCCAAGATTCAGCTTCCATTCTGTTTTCACAAACTTATTGCTCCAGTTCCTCATGTTCAGACATGTAAATTCCATTCTATTTCTTCTGCTGCTTGCTTGGGTAAAGTGATGTTTACTGAGAAGGAGCCAGCACTCTTTAAGTGAATAATGAATCCTAGTATTTTTATGGGAAGTGTTCTTATCCACACATGAAAGATTACATTTGCATTTAAAAAGTATTGCATGAATGTTCATGACAAAGCAAGCAAAAACGATTATGAAAACGGACAAGTTGAAAAGCAAAAAAAAAAAACAATTTCAAAAAAATATCTCTAGCAAATAGGTTTTCCATTTTTAAATTTGGGGCAGAACTCTGACTGCCTTGTTAAACAAAAGGGTAACAGTGTATAAAAAGGGTAAGGTTTACAGCCCCATGTTCCCATGGGGATCTCAGAGGGACACATTTTTCAAAAGGTAGTTACAGTCAGCAAGCAAATACAGACATTGGGATATTTATGGCTGAATGGATTACTATCCTTTAATATTATATGTACACAGGGATTTATATTAAAGAGTTTAAGATGTAATAATAAACTGCATATACAACTTGCAGGTTTTTATCTGTGTTCAATTATAAGGTATTATAGAATTGAAGCAAAGCGTTAAGCATCATAGCATCCCTGGAGAATGGTGAGAATAAGAGAAGGCATTATTTGTCAGCAGCATCTAGGGCATACAAAGTGGTAGTGGGAACACTATTTAGAGCTTAATATCCAACTTCCTGTACAGAATTAGAGCTCTGGGTGAAAACAAAAGGGTGCTACAAGTTTTCTAGAATGTCTGAGGAAAGTTTCATGAGTTTCAGATGAACCTCAGCTATTCAGAATGGCATTGCTCTTTCTCCAGATTTTTCCCTAGTGTTAGGGTGCACAATTTCAAATACTGCCTTTCAAGCACACGCTGTCCGTTACCACATCATAAGCAAACGTTTATCATCTGTTTATCCTTGTCATCTACCTTGGAACATAACATAAGTAAGTAAATAAGTATGAATACATAAATAAATAAAGTTCTACAAACATTGCATGCAATGCAACATATGTGAAGCTCTCTGAATATTGGAAATGAAAGATTTTCCCATCTTTTCTGTTTAAAACAATAATAATCTACATTTCACGTTTTAATTAGGATAACAGAAGAGTTATCAATCCTATTGCTAGTACACTAGCAATTATGTATTTTTCTAAATGCTAGCAAAAAATAACAAAATAATCAATAGTTCAATTAAAGCCACAGTCATCTTTGATTAATTCATTCCAGTATTATTTGTTAGGCAGACTTAAATGTTTACCCCTTTTTCTCCAGCGAAGAAGAAAATTTAATTGAAATATTTTCTCTCTGTTCAGTCCTTATTCTTGTCCTGCCTTGGTTAGCTCTCTTCTTGTTATTAATAGCACCTAAGTGAAAATATGGGAGTTCTGTGGCTTGCCTTCTTAATAATGAATAAAGGTGATGCATTGTATGAAACTGCCTCAATAATTTACAAGGTAATATCAAGCAAAGACTAACTGTAGTGGTCTGCAGAAAATATATAGCATTAAAAAAAATGATTTATAAGCTGCATAGATGTTAAAATGCTAAACTTAAGATTTCTAATAGACTAGAAACTCAGTGCTTAAAGTTTTAACACCAAGCATGGCTGTTTTCTTACTTAAGTTGTAAATTATTTTCTAGTCATATCTTCATTTTTTTTAATATTTAGAGATAGAGTACACTTTCCTCTGACAGAATGCCCTGTTACCTGCAATTCTACTTATAAAAAGACAGAAGAATGGGTAGAAGAGTTTGCTATAATCACTGCTTCTGTTTTTGTATGTAAAGGCTAATGCTGTACATCCCAGGTGGAAAGCAACACGATGCCATCCCCCTGCATATATCTGGAAAGGACAAAAGTACAGTCATTGATGTACTTCTAAGAGATTTTTCTCTCTGATTCTTCATCACAATGGAAGACAACTTGTTTTCATCTGAACTAAAAGACAGCTTCCATGACGAACTCGTCTCAACTGTTTCTACTGCTTCTGCATTCATTGCACCCCATGCAACACGCAGAAAATGAGATTGCCTACACTTGTGGTAAGGAAGTGTTCCTGGGATGATATGGGAATAGCATTTAGCTAATCAAAGGAATGCTAAAGAACGTT
The DNA here is from genome assembly GCA_013400135.1 of Rhinoptilus africanus. NCBI lineage: Eukaryota > Metazoa > Chordata > Aves > Charadriiformes > Glareolidae > Rhinoptilus > Rhinoptilus africanus. Next base: position 102,418 of record VXBO01012001.1, read on the forward strand.
TCTTGTCCTCTTCTTTCAGTTATTTGCCTCTACCACACACTCTATATGTCCTATTGACTTGTATTGCTTTACCAGCCTGTACAGTAGATGATTTCCAGTTCCACTGAACAGGTGCCTCTTGATTCATTTTGTTCATGAGCATCTGATTGCTATAGGGATGATCATATAGCAGAGGAAATTTCCTGCTTCCTAAATACCAAATGTGAGTTAGAGAATTAAGCGCCCTTAAATAGTTTCTTTTCAAAGTGTGACCATCGCAATTATTTCTACTGCTTTTAGCTGACCAAACCTAGATTTTCAGAAGAGACATGGTATTTAAAATCCTTTTCTCAACATACCAATCACCTGCAAAATCAGCTGCCTGATATTCAGAACATGGAAGAGCAATCCACTATGAAGTGTCTTCTATTTGATACTCAAAGACGAAGTTATAAAAGAGATCACTAGTTTTGATTATTTGGCATATGTGTATACCCATACACACAGGTTGAATTATGAAATTATTTAAAATAATATATGGACATTAATATGAGCTGTCTCATGCTTACTGTGTTTTGTGAAAGCTTCTCCAAACCCAGTAATGAGTAACACTTGCTAGAGTTAAAGAAACCCTGATCCCTGCAAGGCTTTCCAATGCTATGCAACCTATGAGATTTGAATTCTAGCCAGTTAAACAGATTAAAAGAAAAGGCAGTATGAAACAGAACACGATTCTGGCTAAAGAAATAGTAACTTGCAGATTAATCATCCAGTCAAAGAAAATAAGCAGATTTAGACCAATTGCACAGTTCAAGCACAGGCTAGAGGAACAATACTCATAAGAGTGAGTTTCAAAGTTATAACTAGCCATAAACTTACTGAGGAAAATGTTGATAACACTACTTTGGTTGTTGCTAAGTAATGTTTACAGTAGTGAAGGACTTTTTTCAGTTTTACAGAGAAGCTGAGAGTGAGCACGGACAGGTCAAGCTGGCCAAAGGAATATTCCTTAGCACAGCCGTCATGCTCAGTACATAAACGAGGGTTGGCCAGGGGGCAGAAATCTGCAGTCGCTGCTCAGGACAGGCTGGGAAATCGGTCACTGGGTCGAGAGAGTGACTTGTGTTCTATAACTTTATTTTGTAAATTCTTTTGCCATAATTATGGTTATTATTTTCCTCTTCTGTGCTGTTCTATTAAAGTGTCTTTATCTGAACCCATGAGTTTCCCCCCCAACAGACCTTTTCTATCTCTTCTCCCTACCCTGCAGAAAGGGGAAGAGTGAGCGAGCAGTTGCACAGTCCTAGTTGCTGGCTGGCATTAAACCATGACAAGAGCAAAAAGACTTAAATCTGTAGCCCTTTCTTCATTCTGTCCCTGCAGAAATCGGCAGTGATCCCTGCTGGGAAGGGGACATAGGAACCTTATTCCCTTGCACACACTACTTGTATCACGGCAGTAAAGCATAAGGAAAGCAGTTTTTAACCATGACACAGCCATATACAGAAGAGATAAAGATAAGTCAGATAAGCAATGTAAACAGTTCAGCTTTTACATCTGAAGTACCCCAGGTACAAGGACATGAGAAGGGATAGTTGAGGGAGTAACAGTGTCAGTAAATTCTGGCACTAGTGAGCGACTTGCAATAGGCCGTAAATGCCAAACTGTTCTTGGGAACAGTAAACTGTAAGTTGCACTTCATCTGTATTTGCAATTATAAATAAAGTTCCAATATAAGCCACGATGAGTAAGAATTGGTGCATATGTGTATTTCCTAATTCTGTATTAATAAGTTTAGATGACAGAGTCTGGAAATAAACAATACAGTTCTGAATCTGGAAGAGTCTCTAAGACATGTGTTATGCTCAGAGATGCAGACTGCAAGTTATACTTTGAAATTCATTAACAGTGACTTTTTAGAAGGACACCGGTTCTGCAAAAGGCAATATAACAAGTCTAGATGTTTCCTTGTCCTGGTGATGAGGAGGTACAATTTTCTGACTTGGAAAAAAACCAGCAACGACAACATTACAGTGTCATAGTGCAATTAAGTTAAAAAAAAAAAACAATAAAAAAAACAAACCACAAAATAAGAACAGAATAACACAAAATACTTACATCTCTCAAGACAATGCTGCCACACTATATTGTAAACAGTGGTTTACATTATGCATTTCATGGTTAGGCATAAGACTATATCCTGTATTTTGTTGCTAATTCTATCAAATGAATGGTATTGAGTATGCCAGCTTAACTTATTTGTCTCCAAAGCTTTCTCTTTCTTTGCTTGGAGTTAATAGTCTTTGCACACATTTAAGCAGAGTTCATATATAAAAATTCCAATATAAGTTCAGAATAGCAATGTTAGAGCAACAGTGGTCACCATAAACATGTCATCATTTACATAAGATATAGAAACAGAATAATAGCACCATCCTTCTAACTAACTAATATCCTAAAGCATCAAAAACCATATAAAGCTTAAAATAGTTCAGAAATCAAATACAACTAGATTTACTTGACTCTTTAGATGTAAGGAATGATTTGATAAAATTTAATCTTTTTGAGCTCTAATACTGAATTTAATCCTCCATTTAACACTTGTGAAGTTTAGTGCATAACTATAAAGTACGTTTTAAAATGTTAAATCTGCTTCTCTTTCCCCTTCATTCACCCAAGCAATAATTGCAACCTTTGATGACAGGCTTCTTTTATTAGTTCATTGAGGTGAGGGAATTTTTGGTCAGCAACTCAGAAGACTATTATCTAAAAACTTTGAAAAATTGTCTGTTACTTGAAAAGCACTGCACGAAGATGCTACACGAATCTTCTTTTCTCACTGGCATCTGATACAGATCAATTCACATAGTTGCCCAGTCCCTTCAGCTACTGTTAAACTGTATTTGCTATGTGAAGGCGTCAGAGTCCAATACTCTCTGACCAACTTCTTTTAGATATTCCATACATGGAAGGTGCTATGTTCAATATAATATTTACGTATTTAAAGTTAGTAGATATTACACAGGCTCTCTGATTTAACAGAGCAATACCACATCTATTGCATAATACACTATAAATGTAAGGTACACTTAGCAGAATATATATTTGGCAATTGGAATAAATACTTTAATTACAATACCGATGTGATTCCCATTGCTGGTCGGTGGAATATGCTGCTCATTGCTACTCTGGGAAGGAGTAGATGGATTATAGTCACCTTGAAACCATTGCTTTCTTTGAATACTTTTGGTATTTAGGTTTTACACCCTCTGTTGGGCTGAGCCACCTATTCACTCCCACCAGACTGGCCTGGCTAACTCAGAGGGACGTTCACATCCTTTTCATAAGCTCAGGGAGAAAGATCTACAGCACCAGCTGATCACCGTCAGCTTCTTTGTGGCACCTGGGCTCAGTCTCACCCCGCATCAGTCCCTGAGCTTTGGGGCACATGGCCCTCCCCAGCTCCTCCGAGCCGTCTTCCATTTTACACTTTTATTGGTCAGTCACAGAAAATCAATCTTATGAAATACATTGTTATATTTTAAGATGCATAAGCATAAAGCAAAAGAACTGCCATACAGATATCCTTCCTTCCCCTGAACTGCTATCTAAACCCAGAAGATATTCAAGTGGCTAGTAAGGCTGTGCCTGTGATGTATTGATCATTTTTCAGGTACCAAACCCACATATGTTGTCAAATGTCGTAGATCCATTCAAGCTGCAGAAACGAGACCTGAAGAACTGCAAATAAAGCAGCTTTGTGATTTTACAGATAAGATACTGCATATCCATGAAGGAAGCAGGGCATTCCAAACCCACTGTTTAATAAGCATTGGCTTGTATGTGACCTTATAAGTGTGTGTTGTGTACACTTGTAAATGGCAAACCCCCTGGAATTTGATGGTATCAGTTACTCTTTGTTAACTGCAGCTTTGTTCAGGATTTTTCTCCAGCAATAAAGCCATTCTGCAGTACTTAAGTGAAATAATTTTTCAATTCTGTATAAACATTGGCGTAAACAAAAGCCAGTATTTTCAGGTTTTAGCCTCAAAAAATTGTTTTTCAGTGGGGAAAGATGACAATATAGGTACCCTACTATGTTCAGAATTATCTATTTTGCCCTGTTCTCATTTAAAACTCAGAGACGCTAGTGCAGGTCCACACTGGTCACAGTTAGTTACAGCTACTAAAGACAAGCTACACTATCAACTCCTGGCAGCATTTCATGTTCAGATCCTTCTATCAGATGCTCCCAATCAGTCCCTGCAGTAATTACCATTAGAAAAAGTCAATATTTGTCAAAGCCCACATTGTCTATTCCCACTATTAATCTTTCTTTCCAAAGTAACGATGGAGACATGATTTCCAGATCTGTTATGGGTCAGATCACCTGTGAAGTTAAATTGGCTTTAATCAGATTCCACTGAATTATAGCGCTCAAGATCCAGCTCGTTGTTCTCCTTTTTCTGTTTATTTTTCTGAACCAGATACTATCACGCCACAAATTTAACAGCAGAGCTGTAACAACAGTAATGATATAGTGCTAGAGGATAGTGATTTTGTTTTCCTGGCACATAATATAAATTTTCTTAGAAAAGTAACATTTTCAGGCAAGTATTTGACATCCAATTATTTAAGTAGATATATTATTATGAAATGATGTTTCAGTAATTTTCTGATTCAAAAAAAAAAATAAAGGGGAGAGAGAAAGAGATCCAGAGAGATAGAGTGAGAAACCAGGTTACTTTTATAAAGGGTCCTTCTACGTTTTCAGGTAGTTTATTTTCATTGTTTATCCTTGTTTAACTCATGAAGAGAAAGGTGAGATATCCAGACTGATAGATCCTAGCTTTAGGATATTCCTTTCAGAGAGCAAGTTGCAGGCTTTCCACGTAGTGAATGAAATCTGAAATGAGTTAATGTGGCAGAAATGCATCCTTGAGGCTACAGTTGTCACAATATATGTACTGATTTGCTAATATCGTTCCATTAGATCCTTTTTCCCTGATATGTTTTTATACAACCAAACTCAAATTTAGCCAGCTTTTATGCCATTATACTATTATGTAGTTACAGGGACAGTAAAGGATAATTCCTTTGGTTCAAGGCTTCCTCTCCAGGCCAACAAGTTAATAAAATTCTAAATGTATTCATAAGAAAATATTTATATAAATCTGGCTTTTAGATTCTGGGAAAGAAAGTTGCTTCCTAAGTAATTATAAAACCTTGTCTCTTTAGGCAGCAACATATTCTGACAAGATTTTCTCAATGTTTTTCTTAATTTTAACTCTTATTAATGAAAATTTTTAACTGATATAGAAGCATCAGCTCATAGGAATAATTGTTTAGCTGATAAAGCTGTTAATTTAACTCCTATTTGAAACTCTGCTAAGTTTATTGCTGTGTGCCTGAAAAATACCCAGCAGAGTTATTAAGCAATATCATAATTGATTAGTCTTTATGAAAATTGGATTGTCTGTTTAAAGAAAAATAGACAAAGAAAGAAATGCAGAGCCAGGAAATAAAATTTTATCTTTTTATGTATGTACCTAATTATTAAAGCTTTAATAGTAATTATATATTTGTTAGCAATTTTCCCCACTGGTACTTTTTAGAAGTTTCTGATGGCTTCTTCATGGTTCTTTGTGATACTTATATAGAAACTATGAGGAGAAATAATATTCAGTGATGATGTGAAATCGCTGGGTTTTTCCTAGTGCTTAGGAATCCATCTAGGCAGTGGTTAAAACATCTCTGTGACAGAAAGCTCCATACAGTTCTACACATTTTTGAAGACATATGGCAAGCCACATTGGTTAAGCCACATTGGTTTTTTCTCTTCCCAGAGTTTCTGAAGACTAGGCAGGATGCTCAGGAATGAGCATCATTCAAAGTTCATGGCACTTTTCCAACCCATGTTTCAAATATTTTATGCTTATCGAATTTTAGCAGTCAGCGTTACTGAAAGAGGCTTTAGAACCCCTTAGAGTTGTCTTTGGATGCCTCAGTGATGATGACTGCATTGGCCAAGATCAGCAGGCCTATTGCAGATACGGCATCTTTTCCAGATTTACTCCTGAAACTGCTGAAAGAGAGTTATCATTCTTGAATTCAAATAACACAAAGAGATCCTGTGTAGCTTAAGACACTAGATTTTCAGGAAATGAAGGGAACACACCTGTTAGAAGGAATAACTACAAATCTCACTTATTCAAACTACTGCTTCTCTCCTCACTATTTTATATATTATCGTTATTTTGTGGATCTTAAAAGAGGGAGTTTAAAAATTTAGTAAGTGTGCAGTGAAAAACGTTTATCATAAAATGCTATGGGTTTATGTAAGGCTATTGACTATTAAACAATGTTATCTTTTCAAGGTATGTTTGACTCATTTTGTGTCTTGGACTCATAGATTTGTTCATAAAAGTGGTATTTTCCATAGTCTTCAGTCATTGCTTTCAATGAAGAAAGAAAACACAAGTTAATTCACTTAGTAGATTTTTTTGAAATGAATTTTTAATATGAGTAATGTGTTTATAAATTAAAAGGACATGAAGTAGTTTGCTACAGCAGGTGGGTAGCATAAACCCCAAGCAATCCTAACATAGCTTATGCAAATTTTATTTGCTACAAAATTAAATAAAAAATAATTTTACATTCATTAGACAAGGAACATGCTTATGATTGCACTGAATCGTGAAATAATGATCTGTTATATTGTGCATTATCATCAGCTACAAAACACTGACACCATCTTCCAAACCTTATTACTATATTTCTAAGCACTCTCATTCATCTGCTAAAGAATAGTTGCTCACAGTTTTATTTGTTCCTGTTCTTGCTAATAGTCTACCTTTAATCTTCATGCCTTTGGAAAGACAAGGCTTCTGCCTTCTACATGCATCTCTGTGAGCATCTGCCTCCTTTATGCACATGACGTTAAAAAGTGTCACGTGTTTTTTCGGTGCACCAAATTTGCAAGTGCCCAACTGCTGACATACTTCTGGAAGATGATTTCAAGGTAGGCCTTTCTTTAAAATTAGTCTCCAGCTCAAAGAGATCACATCACCTTATGTCTGGCTCTTCCTCTCCTTTAACTTTTCTGATAACCTCCCCACTTTTTGTATCATTACTGTTTTATTATAGTAATATACTCAGTATATTATTTTTTTAATAGAAGTAAAATGTCTCAATTATGATTTTTCAGTTAGCTGAGTTGATTTTCTTTCTGGAAATTTCCTGTTAAAATAAGAAATGCTATACATACTATAGTCTGCTGTGCATATTTACCATGGAAATCTGAAGGCACTCGCCCATCCATCAATATGAAGCAGAACTGTATTTATACTCTTACAAGTTGAAGAAATCCTATGAATACAGACTGATCTGTCCCTGCCCTTGTTGTTCCCTTCCGAGTACCCTGGTCATAATGAATTATTGGCATGTCTTACTTTCTGGGTAAATGTTATTATTGGCACTCTGGCCAGCTCTAGTAGTACGCACAGTTCTGTAAGATGCCTCATATCCTCTGGGTCCTCAGGGGTGAACTTCCACAAACATCTGTCCCTCTCCTCTCCCTCCACTTTATTTCAGCTAGATATTCCTCTAAGTCTTGCAGGAGCTAAATTTATCTTAGACTTGTATATCTTTCTATCCAATTTAGTGAAAATTGGCTAGCACCTTGAAAAAGTCAGGTTAAAAGTTAAATTATCTTAGCACCTGCATTTGATTATAAACCATGCAGAGTGAAATTAAATGCTAAAATGTAGAAAAATACTTGAGTTTCTATTGAAGTTATACACTGTGTTGATATTTTAAAATCTTATTCCTAACAGAAGTCAGTGATTCATCCTTTATTTCTTGTAAGGAAATGAGAGGTTTGCATCATGTGACATTTCTGAACTGGCAGACCAACTTGTACTGAAGATCCATTTGGTGCCATTAAGGAATCAACTGTCTTGAAGATGTTAGCTTCTGAAATTACCTTCTGTCAGTGAACACTTACTATTTATACTGTTTGGAAAGGAGGATAAGTTTTGTTGCAACTGAGAAGAAATGTTGAGCTGCAGCTTGTTCATTTTTTTTCTTTTGGTTGGCATGTACTTTTCCTCAGAACTCCCAAACTGACAGCTTTGAACTTCCTTTTTTGACATGTTTTTTGCTTTGCATATATTGCTACCATTAGCAGGAGGGGTGACACAGGGTAAGGCTGTGCCTCGCCTTTTAGCTCCCTTCTCCTGGTAGAGTTCTAACATGCAACAAGAAGTTAAGTAGACAGCAAAAATACTTTTAAATGGTTTTTTTTAAGCAATTAAGAAATTGCTTTCTGCTTCCAAGAGGAATAATCTAACTAATGTATGCTGTATGCTGTTCCTCTAAAAATAGGCTTGACATAACTGTTACAAGTGTCTTCCCTGTAACATATCTACTACTTAAAAATGCAAATTGGGCCATACTTTACAAAGACTGACTGACATAGTACTCTTGAAAATCCTAACTGAAATCCATGGCACTATATAGACCGAAAGGCCAGCAGTCAGCCCAGCTAACTGTAGCCAGCAGCGCTTCAAGTGGCTTGTCCAAGAGACAGGCTCCTACTGCAATTAAAGGGAAAAAACTTCCTACAGCAGCTAATACAGCCAAAATATCTTGAGCACCAAGATGCAACATGATGAGTTCTCTCTCTCTCTCTCTCTCTTTATCTCCATGGCTATAGACAAAACATAAAAGTCTGATATAGACTGGCTTCATAGTCTTTTTACATTTAGCTAGCATTAAGTGAGTTTAATCCAGATCTGTAGCATTTTTCTACATAGAGGTGGTAGAAGTAAGTGCTAGTATTTTCTGGGAGTTACAATTCTACATTTTTTCATTCCAGATTGGTATAGCAGATGTGCTAAGTTTCTACAGTTATAGAAGCTGCAGCAAGGACATCATCAGAGCTATAGTCAGAGACTATGAGTGTAGATTATAACAAAATACAAAGGGTTTTTCTCAGTGATAGAATTAACCTACATTGCCCTGAGAAATTATTTCATATTTTCTTTTTTTCTAATGTTTAAAAGGTGGCAAAATCTCTGTCTTTAGTAGGCCAAGGATGAAAAGTTTCCACAACAGCAAATAAGACTGGATCCCAATCTCCTGTGCTTGTTGGCATATTTTCCCCATTTAATTGCACCTTTTCAGAGATATAATCATAGTTCAGTTGTGAAATTCTTGTTCTTAGGGAAACAGTTACAAAAGTGGGCATGGCGAACTCCTAACAGCTGGAGATATGTGAGACAGAACGGCACTGATGCAAGACCTACACTGGTATCAATGGGATCAGTACCAGGCCAGTCATCTGGAAATATATCTTGAAATGAGTCTTGCTGTTGCCTCTTCATCTAACTAAAATAATTCAGGCAGTTCATTATTGGGAATATTTACCTACAGCTGTTTGGAGAGTACATGTTGCAAAATTTGCTCTTTAATTACTTCGCCACAAATACTTGTTCCAATGAAAGGCCCACTGGTAGCTTGTAAAAATATGTCGTTACTGTTCAATCTTGCATGTTTTCAGATAAAAACTGTGTAAATGCCAGCAAGAGAATCAAGCAAATTGAAACCAAGCTCCATATCAAATGAATTCAGCTCTTGATTGCTTTTGAAGCAAAGATTAAATGGTAAACTCCGAGACCTCACTAGAGAAACCTGTAATAAACCCATGTGTTTGGAAGTAAATCACCATCACTTATTTTAAAGTCTTAAATATTAATTTTCTGAGTAAATAGTGTTTGTTATTGGAGCATCTCTTCATTTACCCCTGCTTTTCTTATGAAACTCAATAGTTGGAGCAGTGGTGGAGATTTTTTCCCCTAAACATGGCCAAATTCTAACGGAATTACCATTCTTACAACTACTGACCCCCCAAGAGCACCCCAGTAGCTCAGCTCCAGTGGCTGACATGGGAAGTTTTACTTTGCAGAGATTGCTCTGGCTAAGTGCTATGCACTTGTACACAATGTGGTGGACCAGTCCTTTTATAAGTAGAACAAGGAAAACTCTGATTCTAGCCACAGTTAGGTAGAGGTTGCTTGGCCTTGGCTGGCCAGCTATCTAGCTGGACAGCCTCTAAACTCAAAGTGTTAAAGAAGGCCTCATACCTGTAATTTTTATTATAAAAGCGGAGCAAGTGAAAATGAGAAGGAGCGTCTCATGCTGCCAGCCCACAAATAAATATGGTAGATGAAATAGAAATCCTGCGTATTTTGTGCATGTCTGATATTTTTAAAACTTGTTTTGGAAGTTTATTCTCTATTTATCTTACTCTATATATTAAAAGAATTATCAGATCATGATGGTTTTCTCTCACTTGCTGAGGAGCTGAAGTCATCATTAGCTGTCCTAATGATTAAGTCTGGGTATCTGCGTGTGTTCCCTCTGCTGGGCAGAGCCCTGGTTATTACTGCAAAACAAGATGGCTCAATACTACATTAGGCTGAAAATGATTTATGAGCAGATGTAAAAGCTAGTGACAACGCCAAGAAAAAAGTAACAAATGTCAACTGAGCTTTGAAATGTTCCTTGCTCTTTTAGCTAAGGTTCTGGTGGAGTAGTTTAATATACTGCACTATGTACTGCATCCTTGTAACCAATGATTGCTAATTCCAGAGGCTCAGTTTACTGAAGCTTAACCAAATGAACACTAAGCATGTTTATCAACACTGCTGAATGCTGTTGTACTACTGAATAAACACGATCAAGGGAAGGGTTGGAAGGGAGAGGAGAATTTGGCTGCTGGTGATAATTTCCCATTGTGAAGCCATTATTTAGATAGCAGATTTTAGTATGAGAATAAGGAATTTAGTAAGTGTTGGATTTGCATAATAGTAATACATGTCATTTTAAATTTCCTCCCGGCATTTTCATACACTTTTAAAATGAATCCTAATTATAAATGTTATACAAATCCCACATAATGTGAATTTACTTGTATGCATATTTGCATTATCCTCATCTTTAAGTGTGCTGAGGATTAACATTAGTAGCCAAGTTGTTATGTTAACTGCATACGTATACTACGCACCATCTTTTAGAAATTAAAAGTTACACATACAAAATGGGCAAAGAACTCTAAAAATTCAACCCTAATCAAGGGTACCAAAAAAACCCCAAACACCAAAGTAAAATCATGTGTGAGAGGGGCGTTTGGATTTTTTTGTTTGTTTGTTTGTTTGTTTCCTTAGAGCATAGGTTATATTTCCTCAGAGCAATAGGACCTATAAAATGTAAATAAATTCATTTTGCACTGTTTCAGCTCCATCTGCGTGATGGATGGATAATGTGATTCATATATTCAAAGTTAGTATGGCATGCCTTAACTGTGATGGCCAAACAATGTCTCTTTTTCTTCTCAGAAATTATAAAAACCAAAGCAATCCCTCTTATATTCTTCTGAGTGCAGAAATTCAACAAACCGAATGAAAGAAAGAGAACATAACCTTTATAAATTACCGAGTAGCTACTGAGCTACACAGAAGCTACACTAATATATTCTAATCTTTTCTGTGCTCCTTATGAACTGTTCCACAGACTGAAATGCCCATAGACTAGAGGTACCTACCTCCTGCCACTCACATCCCAGGTACACCTGGGCCTATCCTCATGAATGGGATGTGGGACACAAATAGTTTCGTTCTCTTCATGTTATGCAAAGACCCAAATTTTCTGATATTAGTAATAATGAATAATGTTATTTTCAGTTTATTATAAAGTTGGCTTCATTTTTATTCTTCCTACGCCCACATTTACGGTAAAATTATCAAATTGCCAAAAGGTTTCTCAGACTGCTCATTACCCAACAATCACCTGCGTGACCTGTTAAAAAGATTCATTTAAGCTGAGCACTCAACAGTCAGAGTCTACCTTAGACTATAAATGCCTATTATGTTTTCCATTTTAAAAATATAGGGTAAAATTTGATACAGAATTATATTCTTGCATATAACACATCTTAATTACATCCTATCTTCTAAATCTCCATTTTTTAACTGAGAATCAGACTACTAGAATGAATTGACGTAAATTTGGCTGTAGATCTACAATTGCTCTGAGGAATAAAAAGATACAAGCCTGTCAAAAAAAAGAAATTGTTCATCTTTTTTTAAAGCTCAAATTATAAAATGAACATTATCCTGACAGAGTAGTAAAATTTAATTTTCAAAACTGGAAACACTTAGGTATATATGATCATGTTCAGCAGCTGAAATCATGAAGCATTTTAATTATTTCCCCCCTCTACAAATTTGCTACTATTATGAAAAGATAAAAGTTATTTAAAATGAAGACAGCAGTGCTTGCAGCTCAAACTGAACATATGCCAAGGATTAAATATTATATTTAAAATACTTAATTTTTTAAAGAGTTTCTTTAAAAAGCCAAAAACCACCCCACTGATTTTTGAAAGTTTAAGTGGAAGGAAGGCTTTTCAAAGACGACAGTTAAAGAAAATGTACAGAAGCTACCTTTCCTACATGAATTCATAGGCTACGACATCCAATTTTTCAGGTTTCATATGACAAATTTGAATGACGTTAGATTTCTTTGAGCAGTAATATGGTAGTCCTCAGTAAGACCACTCTCCAAACTGAGTCACTGTTGCCATCTGGAAGTCAGTGAATTGAATTAAGATGCTTATATCTTATGTGAAGACTGAAAAAAGTGTGGTAAAAATGGTAAAAGTAATCTGAGGTGAGTGAATGTGAAATCAGTGAAAACAATGTATTCCATGTTGCAGGATTTACTAAAGTGTTGTACAGAATACATAATTCAGTACAATCAGGATTTTTCTTTATTTAAAAAGTTTGATTTTTCGTTCTTTTTTTTCTATTTCACCAGAATGGCTTATCTATATCCTGATCTAAACTCCTGAAATGTCTCCACTAATATTAATAAGCTTTCAATACATCCAGTAGAGACTTCACTACGTGAAGATTTCCTCATGGAGAAATCATTCTTTCTAACACTTCAATTTTCTGAGGACAGGGAAAAAGAAAAAAAAAAGCTTATCTGTGCATGCAGATAACACGGAAAAAGTTGCACAGAGTCTACTGGCATTTGTCAAACAAGAAAAAAACGTTTCCTACAGTCTATAGAATTGAAATTTCCTTGATAAATCCAATGATACAGTGTCTTAGGCAACAGCCTCAGAAAAAATACATTAGCACATGGTTAGTATTTCACTCACACAGGCAGCTGCCTAATCCAATTACCCTAATTTAAAAGACGAATAATTTATGTTTTCTAGTGAATACCATGTAGAAATTGTGCCTACATTGTGTCTTCTAATAATTTACACAAAAGGTTTGACAATCTAGCGGAATAAATCCTATGGGACTATAAAATGGGTTTTAGATTCTCATAGATTTTTAAAAAACATTTTCTTAAGAAATAGCGTGGTTTTATAAATGGTTGATCTTGAGATCCACCTTTGAGACTTCTTCCTTCAAAGACAAACCTAGCAATAATGTCTGAGGCTTTAGTTTGATGAAACTTTTAAAGCTCTTCCGAGGCAATGCAGGGAGCATGAAGTCGCTGCAGCTCTCCAGGATCCTGCCTGGTGCAGAGGCACCGAGAGCCATACTGAGCCCCAGGTTCTGGGACCCTGGACCATGTAGGGTCCCTTGCCACAGGTGGGCTCCAGCACTGCTGTCGCTCTGGTGTCTGTGACCCACTTTGTGTGAGTGGGTCCTGGCAACCTTTCTGGCATAGAGCTGACAGTATTCTGACTGGAAGCAGCAGTATACCAACAGATGTAATTTTCCCTTGTTTTTTTTTAAATTAACATTTTTGCATGGCTAATTAAATTTATTGACTCAGCCATCTCATTGTTCAGTAAATAAGATTTCATTAAAAACACATTATTGGATGTTTAACAACAACATAATAAAAAGTATTAAAAGGTTAAGTTAATGATCATATTTGTACTAATATGATGGTATGAGAATGCTCATTAATATTATTTATTTTAGATTGTCTCAGTAAACATTATTATTATTCACTGAACATTACTAACATGTTTTAATGATCTCATCTTTTATTTATTCAGTGAACAATGAAAACTGATGATGTGCAAGCACTTGTTTAAGATTTTACAGCTTTTTATAGATTATATTTGCGCACAAGAGATTTTATTGTTAGCACAAAGACTATCTTAGGAAATTACCCTTGACCAATTCAAAACTTTGGAGCAGATGAAGACATAATCTGAACTCTAATGAAATCATACGTAGAGGCCTTGTTGACACCGAGGTTTGGGACTGAGCACTCATGGTGAACGTTGTCCCACAAAGGTAGAGACTGAATCCTGGGATGTGGGGATGTATCATGTAGTTTCTCTAAGCAAAAGCAGTGCCATGAATTGACAACATGCTTCCATGGGATACTTTAAACAACTTTAAATATCTAATTTTGGACGTGAATCAGTTTCCCATGAAGTCACTAGAAATTTTTCTTTTCAATTTTGGAAATACAAGATTTTCCCCTCAATTTGTTACGCAATTTAACAGCTTTCCCTGCGTGTAACCCCCAGGCGGTTCCAACTCAGTTCTCCAGCCTCTTTGTACTGCTATTTTAACTCACTTCATCAATGTTATTTATTCATTAGGGGTTACATGGAGACAAAAGCCTACTGAGTGGCAGAGATTGTAGGGGGTTTTTTATATGTGTATGGTTGGACTCGATGATCTCAAAGGTCCTTTCCAACCACAAAGATTCTATGATTCTAAGATAAAAGCAAACTGTTTTGTCATCCAAAGCCCACATGCTGCCTTTTATGATTCAGTCTCATTGCTAGTGAAATATTGGAAAGCTCAGAATATTTTACATGTTAATAATTGTTTTTTGCAAAACTATTTGTGTCTATGCTAGAGAAGAAGATGGAAACAAGCATACTGGTGAATATGAATTATGCTTATTGGAGAGACTGTTCCATCTTTGACACGTTGGAGTGATGGGACGCCATCCAGTGTGACCTGGACAGGCTTGAGAGATGGGCCCATTCAAACTTCATGAAGTTTGGGGCAATCCCAAGCACATATACAGATTGGGTGGAGAATGGATTGAGAGCAGCTCTTAGGAGAGGGACTTGGGGGTGTTTGTTGATGAGAAGCTCAACGTGAGCCAGCAATGTGCGCTTGCAGCCTAGAAAGCCAATCGTATCCTGGGCTGCATCAAAAGCAGTGTGGCCACAAGGTTGAGGGATGTGATTCTGCCCCTCTACTCCACTCTGGTAAGACCCCACCTGGAGTACTGTGTCCAGCACTGGGGCCTCCAACAGAAGAAGGAATGAGCCCAGAGGAGGGACACAAAGATGACTGGGGGGGCTGGAGCACCTCTCCTACGAAGACAAGCTGAGAGAGTTGGGGTTGTTCAGCCTGGAGAAGAGAAGACTCCAGGGAGACCTTATAGCAGCCTTCCAGTACCTAAAGGGGTCCTACAGGAAAGATGGGGAGGGACTCTTTATCAGGCAGTGTAGCAATAGGATGAGGGGCAACAGTTTTAAACTGAAAGAGGGGAAATTTAGATTAGCTATTAAGATTAG
This sequence comes from Rhinoptilus africanus, assembly GCA_013400135.1. Lineage (NCBI taxonomy): Eukaryota > Metazoa > Chordata > Aves > Charadriiformes > Glareolidae > Rhinoptilus > Rhinoptilus africanus. The sequence continues at coordinate 117,980 of VXBO01012001.1, forward strand.
ACATCAAGAAGATACTGTGAGTATTGTGAGACACTGGCCCAGGTTGCCCAGAGAAGCTGTGGCTGCCCCATCCCTGGAGGTGTTCAAGGCCAGGCTGGATGGGGCTTTGAGTAGCCTGGTCTAGTGGGAGGTGTCCCTGCCCACAGCAGGGGGGGTGGAACTAGATGATCTTTAAGGTCCCTTCCAACCCAAACCATGATTCTATGATCTTCCAATTTGCTACCAAAGTAACTGCACACTCGGTTACTGCACACAGAGAGATGACACAGTACAGCGTGTTCTGTAAGTCATTTGTAGTTTCCATCAACTCCAGAACCACTTTATAAGTTACTGGTGTGATTTAAGTTTTCAGCTATCACAAAGACTTATGTAATTTCCTATGAGACACCTGCATCGTTGTTCATGAGAAATCTGTTGTAACAAGCAATAAATTGAGTAAAACATAATAAAACAAACGATTGTAACAACAGGCCAGAATGTAATGCAAATTAAATCAGTAATGATATGTCTCCGATATGAGGAGTAGAATGAGGACGATTTGGTACAACTGAGCTCTGAAAGCTGCTTCCTTAACTAAAGTTTGGGATTAAACACAAGTGCACAATTCAGAAATCTGATTTTGAACTGTCACACGGGAAAGAGAAATTTGCTGGGTTTAGAAAGAAATAAGACTTTTTCATCCATAAATACCTGTATTTTTCATCTGTCTCTGCTTCATTGCCTCGCAGATTACTTCTGGATGTGGCTTTACATGCACTAGTTTGTTCATAGGTAGTGAATCAATGCTTAAAGTGTTTGACTGCTGCACTGACATGACACTTAAGGGTTTTGTTTTGTTTTTAAATAACTTTTATATGGTTTCAAAATGCATGTGAACTTGATACTTGTATTTGTCAAACGTGGGAAAAAGTTACGTCAACAAGACTGAGAAGCCTGAATAGTGGCTATGAGAACAGTGAGCTGTATAGTTGTCAAGAAGCAGTAATTTGCATAAGAAAGCACACATTTGACAACACCTGAGAAGTGATAATGTTACAAACATAATTTCTTTCCCTTCCCATGCCAATGCAAGCCACTGCATTCCTCCTGCACAAGAGATCTGCGGACATGCACTTTGGCCTGCCTGTGTTGTCGCTGTGCCTTTGCCTCCCCCTCATGATATAGCGTGCCCATTGGCAAAACGTTTTCTCCCGACACCTTGAATTCTTTCTGTTCTTATTCACATCTCTTCTCCAGGGGAAAAAATACTGATGACACCATTGCTCATGCAGAGCAATGGTACTTTAGAGACTCACACAAATGACACCATTAAAAGTAATACATGATCAAGGGGGACAATGTTATTTAGAGAGCGTGAAACTCACAGGGGAACTTCATTTGCCCATCCAACTTCAAAGTGACTTGCAGAAAAACCTATGTTTCTGAGATGAGTGAACAATACGTAAGGAATTGTTAATGGAGAAAATAGCCATAGCAAAAAGTTGGAAACAAACCCTAGATTAAATCAATGCTCATACAATTTTCATTTAAAATTACAACAAAGAATTATTTCACTGAAATTAAAATGCATTTGCTGACTACTTGGCTACAGAAAGCAAGCTTACAGTTATTCCCTGTAAGGACTTCGCTCCTAATGGAAACAGTTGTATATTAGAAAGTTCTGAAAGGTTGATATTTCTTCCTAAGATAATTATTATGAAACCACACCCTGTGTCAGACATTGGGCAATTGGAAATTTGATAGGAAGTACAGCGGCATAATAAATTTTGGTTACATGGGTTCTATATGTACAGGATGCATGTGATACCAGGAAAAATGGCTTCCTGAAGAGAGTGCCATATAAATAAGTTTTGGCATGATAGAGGCAAGGCTACAGTCATGCCTCCTTACTCTTGTCCTGTGCGGTAGAGACCAGGGACTGTAATATGCACATGCTGTCAGGACTCTTCAGAGAGCATACTGCCTTCACCACCAAAACCTCCAGAGAAACCAGTACTGCACTTGCTCAAATCCATAAAGAATAATTCCAATTGTAACTGTAATGAAACTTAATTATTCTTTTAAAACTCGTTACAGAAAAGTGGTAGCCAGCAGGAAGAAATTAGAATATTTCACTATATCCCCTTGGAACGTGGATTTATAAATGGGGGCTTTGGAAGAATCTGACATGTAAATTTCCAGAGTGTAAAAGTGTAGGAGGGACAGAGAAATGAAGGGTTTGCACTGTACTTCTTTCTAATAAATAAGCAGCCTGAGTGGTAAATCCACTTTAAAAGAAACTGTCTCTAGGATAAAGCAGAAGAAGGCACCATCTTTGCCCTGTGGCTTCTGAGACCTCTAATTTCTTTATTCCCAGGGCATTCTAGAGAGGTGTGAAGTTTAGGACGCTGCAGGAATTTACAGCAATCTAGCCTAACCCCTTGCCTACACCCAGGACTGTTGTATTAGACTAGCATCTGCAGAAAACCTTTTCCAGCACACAAATAAGTAATTCCCTTCATTTTCTGAACCCAGTAACTACTTCCATGGGGTATGCTTCTACTATCTGATGATGTTACAATAAGCCTATGCCCTTGACAGTTTTTATTTAACTCTATTAGTCTTGCACACCTGCATAAAGACAGATTATATTTAGTCCTCCAACTGAAACTGGCAGATCTTGTTTATACAAAACAGAGACGGGACCAATCTGGGTCAACTCAATTCATTCACTATCTGAAAAAGACACTTGGACTTCACTTCCTTGTAGTGGCAGCATTTTTTTCTTTACAAATACTGCTTATGGTACCCGCCAAACTGTCTTTACTTTTATACCTCACATTCTTCTATTTGGAAAGCAATTGAATTCAGATTCCCACATTACTTTTAATTATCACTTATATTTGAAGTTAAACTGTACACACATGAATTTCTGAACCAGGGCCAAAATGGCTATTTTGTGCTAGACAGATCATCTAAATATAAGATAAAATAATATAAATATATGTAAAACTATAAATAATCAGTGAAGAAGATAACTTTAAAGATTTAAATAAGAAAGTTATTTTAAAATATACCATTAAGTAGATGTCAGCAAAATTATATTATGCAGATAAACTCTATTGGTGTCTTCGCCTAGGAAATGGACACTAACTAAAAAGGACGCCTCTGCTTCCCTTTCTCTACCTCCTTTTAGGATACTTTCAGCCTGGGCAATGGAGAAGAGTCATTAGGTGACTGCTAATGAATTTCTCCTTTATTAAAATATTTTTCAAACCAGAAACTGTGTTCCCAGCTCATTATTGCAGTAACTGTTTCTGTACTGAGCAATAGCTGAGGTACTTATTCGAATTTCTTCAATACACAGCAGAATGTAATAGCTGAGCAGCAGTGAAGAGGACAGTAGAGAACTTAGAAATTTAATTTTCTATCCACACCCTAACTATTAAACAGGAACAGCTGGTTTCTACCATGGATTTTGATTTACAGGTGCAAATACCATGTGGCTCAGGACCTCTGCCTTCAATAGTGAGCACTCTCACCCTGGCCGTGTCCTTTCTTTACTGCCCATGCAGTAGCAGCAGCAATACCCAGGTATCCACACAGATTAATCACTCCTACCTCCACCTTCTACTGTCATTCGTGAGGCTAGACATTAACCAAACCCAAGAAGGCCATTATTCAATAGAAGGAAAAGACTGCAGAATAAATAGAAAAAGTTTTTGGAGGTTCTAGAAAACTGTAAAAAGATAATGGTCAGTACTCTTTTTTAGGTATTGTGTATCATTCAGAGAATTATTACTGATAGCGTATTGAGCATCAGCAGCGTTGCCTAAAAAATTGACCCTGAAAGTAAGAGTAAATTTGCACAACCGAGTGCTAAATGGATGTTGTTTTACGTGTGCGCCTGCAGCTTCACCTATACAAAACACAATACCTGGGCTTTTTTTTTAATGCTGCATTAGTACTGAGATCTGTGAGTTACACCATAGCGTGAATAAAAAACATAACATTTGTCCTACAAGTCCTTCCCTAAAAATGAACAGTAAAATTCATGTCGATGAGGCTCAAATGGGAAAACATTACATGACCAGGCCCAATTTTCATGACATTTTGTTCTGAAGAATGCTATTTTCACATGCTGTTTATTCAGCATCCAAAAGCACACTGTAATTGAGGTCCTACACTCATCCACATGTTCTTAAAATTAGTATAGTATATAGGAGATTTTTTTGCATTAAAAAGCATTTTAAAAGCTATTCAGTGCAACGTTCTCGTAAAAATAGACCCAATACAGCCAATTATATGGTTAACTGCTTCTCTGTATCAGTTCTGGGTTGAGGATTTTGTCAGAGTAATTCCATTTATAAACTACTACTACAATTCACCAGAAGCCTCTAGATAAAACTCCTTATAGAGTTAACACCAGCGTTTTCCAAATAAAACATTTAACAAAGGCCATGACCTAATTTAGGGAGGACATTAAACACCCACTAGAGCATTAGGAACCACGAGCAACAATAAAAAAAGAAAAGCTGCTCCGTATTTCCAATGATTGTTTTATATTTATAGCACATGGAGATGAAGAAGACATGTATTATTGATGAAGGGTAGGCAAATGTTTTCTGCTTAATTCTGAACTCGGTATTTCGTCTGCTTTTAAATTCTGCCAGCCTCTCCATGAGTGCTGGCACGGAACGCACTGCGTGATGGTGGTGAAGGCTTGAACAATATCTCAAAACCACCTACATGCTTGAAGGCGCTTCTTGTGCTGTGTATTAGTTGGAAAATAATAAAATTCCTTTTGACCTACATGTTACTATGGAGGATCACATTTTCTGCAAGCAGATTGTCAAGAATGCAAAATGTACGTTCTTCACACTAACCTTTTATAGAGTCTTTCTAAAAATATAATTAGCTAAAAGGACAAGTTAGAAATCGTGTTAATATTAATTGTAGCAGATGGAATTTTGAGGGGAAGCAGAAAGGCTAATTTCAATTTCTTTTAATAAATCTATTTAAAAATAGAGCTGTACCAGCTGCAAGTTACTCCCAGCCAACTTTTATTCACTGAAATTGAAAAAATACTGTCAAGCTCACGGGTAGCCAACTACTTGCTCACAAATCTAGAAGCAGCAGTAAAGGCCTTCTGAACTTGTGACGCATTGCATGCAGACCCGTCTCCCAGACACGATGGCTGTGTTAAACTGTGTCAAATCTTAAAGAGATTTATTCTGAGGATAAGAATTTATAGCACTTGTCACTGTAGGTGATATTGCCATAGTTGTGCAGAATATCGGCAATTTGCCTACTCTGTAGTCATATCTGTGTGCAGAAAATGTGCTTGCTACTCAGTACAGGTCTAGCTGTTATAAATAATTCTGGCTGTTATAAATAAAGTGCTGATTTACTTTAAAAACCTGGATCCTGATCTTGCAAGGTACTGAATGCTTCAAATTCTTCAACTTGTGAAGGATTTAAAGGCGCTTGTTGGTTCATTAGCTAGCTGCTTTTACTAGAGTAATAGATGTATTGCCATTTTGGGGGGAAATCCTCTCTTGCCTTCTAAATTTCCAAGTATATACATATCAGAGGTAGCTCCCTTATCAGAGACAAGCCTTTCCTGCTGAAGTGTTTATACCATTTCATTTCTTGGAGTGATTCATGGTATCCACTGAGACTCAGTTTCCTTCTTCTGAAGTTTATCTAACTCTAAGCTATTCAGGAGTTGTTTTGACAGTTCTCCCCCTAAATTATAGATTGCCTCACCTCTTTGGAGATACAAATGCCATTTTAGCAGATCAGATGCCACCTCCAGTAGCTGACTAGCCCACTGACTTGACTCGATGTCTTTAAACTTCCCCCACACGGTGACTCAGTTCGTGCATTTCAGTGTGAAGCACCCCTAGTTTACTGAACCTTGTATTTTACATCTGCTTGTAAATTGATAAAAAAATGTTTCAAACAGCCTCATTCAATGGATTAATGCATGCAGGTCATTACTGGCTGTTAACTGAGATCTGAAATGATGGAAATTAATGGCTTTGGGATTATATTAGCTTGTACTAAGGGATCCTCAAAACTTTTGAAGGAAAATGCAACAGCACCATCATCTCCTCATCTCCAAAGTCTGCTTTCAACTTCTTTACACTTTTTAGAAGACCATGTAGCCAAAATACTGTTTCTAGTCTAAATCTAGTTGCATAAACTCTAGCGTTTGGCATTTCCAGAGATTGTTAGTTATTACTGTATCAGTTTCATAGGTAAACCACATTCTATGCAGTCTGCTTATGCTGCAAAGAGAGACAAGTCCTTTCTTCAGGAAGATGAGAGGTTAATATCATCTTGTGTGTGTAACAAAACGTAAATTTCCCATTTTATCTGGTTATACATATGATTCAACTAAGTAGGGAGTCTTTACAGCAATACCAGCAATTTTATTACTAAGAGCTCTCATTTGAGTATTGCTCACAGTATTTGAAGGTTACACATTGTTTTCTGTACACATCATAGAATTGCTTGCTACCTGATACTGCTGCCTTAAAATGCAACTGTACATTACTACCAACTATTTAATATTACTTATCTAGGGTTATTTAAAGCATGCCTCTTAAATAGAGGGATGGTTAAAGAAGTGGGCAAGATGAAGGCAGGTATAACAGTGCCGTATGCTTGGATTTCAGCCTCAGTTGGTATCATGGGTAACAGGCTTATCCAATAGTACTTTCTCCATACTTGCAGTTTAATACTGGTTGAAACTAAGTTAAACTATTTAATAAAGTATCTGATTAC
>VXBO01012001.1:127019-149707 GCA_013400135.1 Rhinoptilus africanus
GAACCAAAACCAGAAACAACCTGCCACTTTATGACAATATTTAAAAATTATTAATATAATCTTACAAAGAAATTTATGACACAACTTCAGAGTTGAGAAATATGGGAACTGTCACATTGCATCCTGGCCAGCAGCCTGTGCAGCCCATTATGCTTTGTCTAACAGAAGAGTCATTACTTGCTTCAGAAAATTCTGTAGAACAGCAGAGTAATCTCTGGGCCAGCCATCATTACTAATCTGACTCATGAGTTCCATCTCTGTATCATAAGCTTTTTTCCCTTTCTAAACTCTTCTTTTAACTACTGATTTTCTTCCCTGTATACACATTGGCTCCTCTCTTGAAGCTGTCTAAACCTTGGTTTTGTTATTTCGTATGACGTGAATGTTCATTGTTTAAAAAAACCTCAGCGTATTAGTTTAAATTTGGTTTCTTTCCATTTTCAATATTTCTTTTTTGATGCACTATATGGAAAAGTGAATATAAGTTCCTAGACTAGCTTATCTGTACTAGTAAATATCTTGCATACTTTTAGAGCGTGCCTTCTTATACATCTTTAATCCATATAATTTTTTTCAAGTTTTCTTCTTTCTGTCTTCTATTACATTTTTAAACTTTTCATCTTTTTGACATGTATCCTTTATTTGTATCATATCAGAGATTCATGATGATATGTAACACACAAAAGCAGAAAGTGGAGGGTGGGACTAATGCAGATTCATGTTCTGTATTCTTTTTAATTTTTTTTTACTTTTTTTTTCCCAGTTCCTAAAACATTGTTGTCCTTTGACAGGTACTGCTGATTAAAAATGTTCCACAAAAAGAGAGTATTAGTGGTGACTACACTGACCAGGATTCCCTAGTTCAAAGAGAAGGTATGCAAGGCAAAATCTGATTATGACACGATAAATGTAATTACAAAAAAACTCCAATCAAGTGTGATAGATTGTAGACATATCAGGAAACAAACTTAAGGCAGGCACAATAAAACGGTGATATCTAACTTCGTGTGAAACTTGCTATCACAATGTATCATTGAGACAAGTGGTTTTGTACAGGTCAAAGAAGAGATGAGACACTTTGCAGTGAGTATTTCCTAGTAGAATACAGAAATATTAAATGCTTTACTTTGGGGGTTAGGTCATAACCTGAATTTTGCCTCAGGTTGGGAAGTGTTATTCATCTCAAGTAATAACCCTGTGCAGTTCAAGACTTTATAAAGGCTTCACATTTTTTGTGAGGCATGCGTTTCCCACTGCTGGACATCAGGATGCTTGACTACACTGACGATTGCTCTAATCTAATACAATAGTGTCTACAGCATGATTTGCACATAAGCTCTGCTATTATATCATTTGCTCTGTTACAGGGAGATAATCCATTATAGCCGTCTGTATACAGTTTCTGAACACGGTTGGCATCTTACTGACTAACCTTATCAGTATTTTTTCTTACAGTATTCACAGTATATTCTAATCAGTAGTACCTTGTGGGTTTCTTATTTGGTTTGTTTGGTTGGTTTGTTTCCCTTTATTCTTTTAATCTCAGCTTCTATTTAATTTTCTAAAGTCTTGAACTCTTCAACGCTGTTTTGTTTTTCTCCAGAAACTATGAAAGTCCAACCCTGGGGCAGGTGCATTTTTTTAACATTTCCTTTAAGCATCTTAGCAGGTTCCATCTGTCATAGTTTATTAGATTATAAACGGGTGTGATTTAAGAAGACATCTGACGACAGGTTACAATGGATGCCACAAGGCAGTTGCCAGAAGTTTAGAAAATGCACAATGCTTTTTAAGAATGAGTAGCCCTTACTTGCACTCTTTCTTAAGTAAGTAACTAACTACATCATCCAGTTCTTGCTCTTCTAAGAATTACCTTTGTTGTTATTGCTTTGCCCTGCAAGGCACCCATCTTGTCCCCACAGTAGTGTGGCAATTCATAGAGAGTATTTGGATACAGCAGTGGAACACTGTACTTCACTGAACGTTGCCCTCTAAAATTTCCCTACGAGAAGAAGCGCAAATTTAAAGAACAAGATAAAATAACCAAAGTTTCCAAATTAATTTTTTATAATTAATCTTGCTAAAATTTGTATTACTCTGGCTACCACTACATCTCTTTCAACTATTCTAAAAGATACCCATTTTATTCCAGCATGTCGGTAAGGAGCTGCAGTGTCTAAGGTACGCCTAAATATAAATGTTCTCACAAATACTGCTAAAAAATGCCTTTGTATGGACACTGCCTCCGCATGGTCACACCTTTGCTATTTAAACAGCTGAGAAGCCACCAAATACCAAGCAGAAAAAGAAAACCATATTGGCAAGCCAAGTACTATCCCAATACAGTTACAACGATGTAAACTTCATGTAAATTGTTGCACCTTATTCAAATGGATTGCAAAACTTTACAGAGGTGGAATTTTAAAACATCTATTAGTACTGACATTCAGCTTCCTCTTCAAGTTTGACACAATACATTTGGAATTAAGCAGGGAGTAGGGAGAGTTCAGTTTAAAAACGCAGGCACTCCTATCATACTAAAAGTAAGTAGTTCCTGAAAATTCCTCAATTAGTGCCAGAGGAATCCTTTAGAAAGTGGGATTCTGATATTTGAGTACTGAATTTGAATATGCTTTTGTTTGTTGTTGTTAGTGAAAATGATACATTAATACAAATTGCCATGAACACTGAAAACATAACAGAAAGATGCATATATCTACCATCTGACCTGAAAAATGTGAATTCAGTGAAGCCAAGAACTACAAAGATATTAAGATGTAGGAGCTGGAAGAGCAGCTGGGGAGAACAAAATGTCCTTTCTGCCCCTCTGCATCTGTGTCCCCTCATGACTCTTTTCCAACACTACACTTTGAGATCCATCTTACCTTCCCCTGAGAAACACTGGAGATAGCGGATGAATTTTATCCCATAGCTTTTGGAAATTTTTAGACAGCAGGGACTCTTTGGTGAGGTGACTCACAGAAAGCAGACAATGGGTGGAATGTTACTCTCAGCTGTCTCTTGTAGGCTCAGTTCCCCTCCCACCCAATTCCAGGTCCCTAAGAGGCATCAGCTGGTATCTGCTTTAGTGTCTACTAAGAACAATAAATCAGATTCTAAGGACATTAACAAATGTTATAGAATAAAGTACTAATAAAAAGCGGGAGTTGGATCTGTGTGTTTCTCATGGTCAAGCTGATAGATGGCTTATTCTAACAAATGCAACTGGATTTGATCAGATTTTTCTTGGGAGTACTATATTTCAAAAGAAGGCTTAAACAGATAGTATTGTACAGGAGATATATAGATATAGATATAGATAAGATATAGATAGATATAGATGTAGATATAGATGTAGATGTAGATGTAGATGTAGATGATGTAAATGTAGATGTAGATATATATCATGGTGTATTCAGTTTTTCTCAGCCTCCATCAAGCACAAAGTATTCTAGCTTACAGGAGAGGCAGGTAAGTTGCAATTTTTGCAACTCCAGTAAATTGTACCACACGATTCAAGCTGCTGAAAGACGTTAATTTAGTTGCTCGTTCTGAAGCAAGATCATTTAGCTAGATCATTTGTATACCTCACTGCAGACTGCATTGTATGGTATTGTTTTCACACTTTCATCTTCAGAAACTCTTCAAATAACTGCTCAAAGAGTACAAATCAGTCAATCTTCACTATGTTCATACCAGGGAAACTGCATTATATTTGTGTGTGAGTGTCCTGAATGTTATTTCTTGCATATTTGGGAATGCTTTTATAAACAATTAGTTGCATTTTCCATGTTTTACCCCAACTGAGAGTTGCTGTGTGTCACCAACCAACCATTTAAGGCAAAGTTTCGGTCCGCTCGCTAGTTGATTCTGAACAGAGGTGGGCAAAGAAACCTCTTCAACATGGGAAAACAGCTACTCTGCCCTACCGCAGCAGTTCCAAATAGAGCGACATACTATAGTACCTGTCACCCAGTGACTATTATCAGTAGTTTCCACACATGCTAAATTAACTCTACAGGCAATACAAATAAGTACAGCTACAGTTACATCAGATTTGATCAGGTCTTAGGTTTTGCTATTGGGGAGACCACATTCTAGTGTTGTTCCTTGGTGATGTTAGGTCAGGAACTTCTTTGTTTTGTTCATGCCAGCTGACTACCTCATTTTTCACTTTCTATAATTTCTATAAATTAGGTCTTAAGCAGAACTAATTCCTTTCAGTCACAGGTTTCACCACCTCAGACAACCTTCATGCCACCTTCCATCCCTCTTGCAGTGGGCTTGCAACTGCTGCCATGTAGTTTACGCGGAACTGACACTGAGCTAGAAAGTATCAATTGCATTACTCTTTGTTACAGAATCCATTGTTTTTCTCAGTTGCTAAAATGTATCAGTGGGTTGTTCTTTGGGGCTGTAGGCTACCTGAATAATGGTGCTTTCTAATAATTTTCTGGACCTTATTTATAACTTTCAATGGTAATAACATTGTGAAAGTCCACTTCCAAAGAGCAAATCAAAGCTGTGACACATGAAATGTTGCACTAGATCTTCAGGGTAAGAATATGACCAGCTCCCTTACCCTCTTTTGGTGGCCACTGGCAATAGATAGATGTAGAAGCCCATCACGTATTGCCTGATGTTCTGTATTCATGTTTCAAGTCTAGATGCAAATCTGAATATATTTACCCTGTGCCTTTGCATGCAACTCTAAAGCCTGACAATTGCTGTTTCATGCCTCACTTCTTTCACAATGTCTCAGTTGTGAGAAGACAGACAAAGCTGTAATTTGTTTTGATCAATTGATATTTTGTTTATTCCTTTTCTAAACATTAATAGAAAGATAACTATTCTAAAAGTTTGAATCTTTAAGAAAGAGAGCAAAAACATAGAATTCATTAGACAATAGATGTTATCTCTCCTTTTCACTGCCTACAGATAGATAGCAAAACATTAAGACTGACAGATGTGTGATAAGGAATGAATCACGTCCTAGCTCACTTTCAATCATTTCTCTTCTATTCTAAATTTGTGTTTCAACTGTCAGAGCCTCTGTATTGTCAGCATCGCTCGTTACCTCAACTGTCCAAAGGGGCAGAACAATGTACTTTGGTCCTGTTTCTAATGGGATATGTTCCAGGTTTCATTCATTTCACTATTAATTGGTCACCTTTCTACACATCTTGTCCTATGATCACACAGGCCAGACTGAAAGAAAGGATCCAAAAGGTTGTACGAATATTTGCTTTGGGTTTTTTACCTCCATTTCTACTGCATGCTAATCAACAGCGCGACCCGAAACATACAAGAATCAAGCAAAGAGATAGACTTAGCCCAGAAATGTCCATGATTTTTTTTATCTCTCTCTCTGCAGAAAGTAGTGAATTAGATGGTTAGAATATTTTTTCTCCTTCTGATCTTTTAACTGGATTATCAGTGTCCTCCTTTGATTTTCTCAATGGCTTATTTTAAGAGGAAGGGATAATATGAATTCTAACACGGCTGTATCCTTTGAAACAGAATTTTAAAAGCTGTGATGTAAAAGGGGAAAAGAAGGATTCAATCGAGTGAAAAAGCAGCCAGAGGAGTGGGTTGTTCTCAAGACAAGCAGTATAGAGAAAATCAAATAGTTCTAGACAGTCTTAGTTCAACTGATGAGACAAGCAGTTAGAAGATGCTGCTTTGGATAGAAAGAGGCAATTATTTGAAGATCAGAAGAATAAAAACTATAAGGCAGATGGGAGGAAATGGATGAGAAAGGAAAAAAAAAATAAACATCATGAAACTGGGGAAAAATACACTGCACTACTTTTCAGTGTGTATTTCTATTGTGTATTGTGTTGTGTACCTATACTCAGCTCACAGAAAAAGGCTGCTTACAGTTCTTAAAAGCTGCCTAGCTCAGCTAAATTTCACATGCACCACCGCAGGTAGAAATTCTGTGTTTATTTGGACAAACTTTTCCTCTGTTCTAAACAAGAGAGAACCACCCTGACATCATTACTAAACCCGCTGTCTGTAGACATAAAATGTTATAGAAGTCATTCTGTTTGTCCCACTTCGTATTTTCATGAAAAAGTAGATAACACAGTTCTGCAATATTGTAAATATGAAATGAAAATATTGCCAATTAAAGAAAATACTTCAAATACAAGCTCAGAAAAACTTGAACATCTAAATTTTAAAATATAGAGAGTACATATAATATATAAAATCTGACTACAGAACATGAGTGAGGCTTAAAGACATGTGCTGTTTTTCAGCTGTCATATTCATGCTGTCAGGCATACATAGCAAGTAACAGTTTGGATGATACCTGCAAAATAACACTCTGTTACATCTCTTCATGAAAAGTATTTTATTGTTGAGTATATCGAAATAAGTTATTGTGGAAACATTCATTTTCCATCTAATAATCTAACTTACATTTGGAGATAAGGTTTATGTCAGAAAGGAGACAGATGATTATGCTTCAGAGAATAGGAAAACACAAGGTACTCCATCTTTAAGTCACCTAATTAACAACAGGACAGATCTACAGATAGCCTACACTAGTGTCACACTACGGAAAGGAATTAAGTTTAAAAGTTAATTAATTATTTATCTGTAAAATATATATTGCAATGCAAAATTTTGCCATAGATTTTCCATGTGGATCTTTTTTACATTACATTTATATCAAGTTTTAGAACTCATTTCTGAACTACACTTCCCAATCCTGGTTTTGACACTTAGCAAATCAGCAATTACTATTTTTTAAATTTATTTTAAAACCTCTGAATATGTCAGAGTACCTCCTTTGTGAACAATGTGAATTTAAAATAGAATTACTTGGGATCTAATTTGTTGCATGACGACTGGAGTCTTCAGCATCTTTAACGACTGTGTTCTAAGTGTTCTAATATTGATAAAATCATGTTTCCAAAATTTAAGATAACTACTACCATAAATTTGCATACACTTAGGAGGAAAAGATTACCTACACATGGATGAAAACTAGCAAATATCTAATATCTCTTGCCTTCTGGCTCTGTAAGAGTTTGGAACAACAGATACTTTAGTCAGAATATTTTGGCTACAGAAGATTTTTGTTGTATACCTTTGTAGAATAATTAGTTTTATTTTATTTTCAATGTAGTCTTGTTGCAAGCCTGCAGAGTGCATTGCACAGATAACAGAAATGACATAGATCGCACTGCAAGGACCTACAGACACCAAAGTAAAATCAAGGTTTGAAATGAACAAGAGTTGTCTTTAAAGGACATAGATGAGATTTTAAAAACTTATCTCAGAGATAGCTTTTAATATTTTAAAGTGAACTGTATGTCTGCTGAAATTTTCAATTGTATCCTAATGTTAATATAGAGAGAATTTGATATGTACAAAATGTTTATAATTATTGGTCTACTTAATGGTTTTAGAAATGCATCTGCAAGTGACTTTGGAGCTGCAGTCCCAGTGAAAGCAAGCAAGACTAAAGTTCTAAGCATGTAAACTAGAAATTCATATTGTTATTTTGAATATTTTCATTCTTGTGCTTTCTTTCATATTATATGAAAACAGAAAGTAACTTTGGATTCACCAGTATATGAGAGCATATGCTTAGTTTTAAGCATCTAATAAGCTCCGTTCACATTAATTAATTGGCACTCCTAAAACTAAGCATATGTTCAGTCTAGATTAGGGCCCTTGTAACAGTTCCCAAACCCCAATCTTTTAAATTTAAAGAACTTCTATATAGTGGCACTATAGGCACTTTACAATTAATGATACACTTTAATGATTATTAGTCATCTAGTCCCCTCAACCACCTACACATTGGTTTCAAAATGCTTCTTATATTTTTGTTGTTTGGTGGTTGAGCATGGTCATCTCTACAGGTTCTCTACATATGGTGATGCTTCATCTACAGCAAGAAACGCAAACTATTTCTGGATTTGAGCAATGCTGTCACAAGGTTTTCACAGTCTTAAAACAGCAAGAAATGTTAAAAATGCTTGCTTCTCTACCAGAAAATTTATAAAGTGTTGCCTAGTAGGATTCTTCTAGTAATTTGCAGTCTCATGGCAGCATTGAATAGTGGTGGATTCACTTTCTGTTAATGTGAGTAACCAAAAAAACTAGTCTTCATTTACATCCAGAAAATGGTAGGTATCTATTGGATCTGAAATATAGACAGCTGCAATGACACAAGGGGATTATTTTCCCTTTCTTCATCATCATAACTGACTGTTAGCTATTGCCACCAGCAATTTAATTTCACTCAAGTTCTGCTGTGATGTAGAACAGCTAAGATATTGTATTTTAGCCTTGAAAATATTGTTGTCATCCTAAAAATTATTCTGAACGCTGCCAAGTATCACTTCTTCGTAAGTTTGGAATATACCTCCAGTTCAATCAAAAGGAGAACCATTTCAAAACTCATGAAAAATAGGTCTGGTAGGAGCAGGACACTTTATTCCTTACATGCAGACTGTTGACTACGAGGGAATTACAGAGAAATAGTAAATGTGCTTCTGAAACATGATTATGGAATACAAGGAAGAAACTCAGTCCAGGCACTATGTATCAATTACTGATATGATGCCCCCAGGGAACGATGTTAACTTCCATTAATTACAAAGTATTAGCCCTAATCTCCTATAGTGTGAGAATATTGTTTTACATTACTAACGGGCCCTAAAGGAGTGATTTATTCTTCATTTTCCACTGTTTAAGAGTTTCCTTGCCAAAACACTGTAATTCTACAGAATTTCACCTCACCCAACTCTACTTCATGGCTGAAAAGAATTACAGCTAAACCACAGATGGTGTTTCTGTAAGAACTCTAGAAGAACCTTTGCAGAGAAAATAAAACACACAGCAATAAACAACACAGCCGTGTTATTTATTCTCAGAATGCTATCAGTTTCAACTTAGATGATCGATTCGTACTGAATCTGTAATTTCATTCATTTGCTGAAAAGACTGATAATGCATTTGTAATTTTAACTGATTTTCCTAATAAATTTTTTCTCTTTTTTTTTTTTAGCAATTTTTTAGTTATGTTTTGTTTCATAAAATCTTTGACTGGGGAAGAGCTCCCAGTGAAAGGAACAGACTTTGGAATTTAAAACAAAACCCACTAAAAATAGGTAATGTCAGAAGCCCCCTTACAGTAGTGTGAATCTTCTCTTTAGCTGATGAATATGAAGAAATAACATAAAATTAAGTGAAGACACATAATCACTGCTTTGCAACTTTTTTCAACCACAGGTATTGAGGAAGATTAACTGATAAATACATTCCTCGTTTGATTGATTCCTGCTCAAAACCTGTTTTAATACAGAGTTTCAGAGAAGTGGAGGGGAAAAACCCTCAGTCAGTCTAGCAGAGGTCATGGACGAATGCATGCCAATAATTTAATACATAATGCAAATACTAAATAAAGGAGCACAGCTTAGAGAACACGAAGGCTTCGTACTTGCAGCCAAGCGCAGTCAAATGTCATCTGCTTGCTTGCAGAACAGCTAAGCAGCTATGGAAAAGAGTATTTTGCAAAATGATTGATGTTTTTACTGATAAAAATTGGAAACCACTAGATGTTGCTTCCTATTTTTCATATGCTGTCACCAACAAATAAGCAACAGACTGGCAGCCAACATTATTTAAAAGTATCAATGACGTTACACTAAAAAGAAGATGACCGACCACATGGACCATCACCAGCTGGACTAAGAGGATTCACCTGAGTTCCCCAAGGTGAGTGCTACTCCACATTCTGTGTGTCAGTAGAGAAAGGGATCAAAGAAAATTTGCTATTTTGATTTGCTATTGCCAGGCAACAAATACAACAACTGCCTTAGGACTGAGAGAAGAAAAAATTATTTGGAGATGGTTCCTTAGCATATATAATATACAGTAAGCAATCATTAGTAGCGTTGTGTTCTGTGCATTGTGGATAAACATTTTAGATTTTCCTCTCATTATTATTTCAAGATCATCTTAACAGTAGTAAAAGCCACTTGAGATATTAGTTAAGTTTAAACATAACCGTAAGTACCTGGGTAGCTCTATTGACTCTAATGACATTATGCAGTGCTGGTGCAGAACCCTGTCTGAGGATCCTGCTTCTTATAGAATAGTTCAAAGAGAAAATATATTGTCATGGAGCTGTTTTCTTCATTAGAATTTTCCAGAAAGAAGTCAGTATTTAGACTGTATTAACATTTAAATGAGAATTACTATGCACATTCTTCCATTTATTGAGATAGTATTTTAATTTGATTTTAATGACTGTAAAGTGCTTCAAGATGTTTACAGGAATACTGCTATATAAACATACGTGGCTGATTACATTACAAATTTTTAGCCTACCACTTTTAGTACAGAGGAAAAGGAGTTAGAGAAGTGCAGGTACCAGCAAACTGGAATTCTTCATCAGTAAAGTGACCGCAAGAAAGTACTAATTCTCTGTGCAACCCTGACTCCTTTTTTAACTCATATTTGCACCATGGTTTTACTTTCTTTTGCGCTATATTCTACACTGTATGTTCACAGCTGGAGCTGCAGAAATACCTCCTTATTGCACCCAAATTCTTTTTATAGAGACTATCTGACATAGAAAATGCTGCTCTTGAAAGCAAGAGGCTGGAGTATCAGCACAGACTCCACAAAAGCATAAAAAACTATCCTGCAAGCTACTACACATAGCTACTGCTCCTCACAGCTGATTCCCAACATCACACAATCTGGACATCCCTTTAGCAGTTCAAACTGTGAGATTACTATTTCGAGTGCATAAATGAGTGTCCACCATAATAAATCTATTCAATGTATGTGAGTTAGTACCCGCATTCACATTTTTACCCGAAGGGAAGAGGATACCAGTCTGCTAAGGCTCTGCTATGTTGGAAGTAACAGCATTTTATGTAACATTACTTTATGTTGCTACCAGAAAACGGCTAAAACTTTAGGCTTTAGAAGGCTTTTAAGACTTTAGAAATTCACCTATTTATACTGTATCCTAAAATCAGTTTTAATTATAGACATCACCTGGACAATGAAAGTGAGGAAATGGCTGTGACCATAAAGAACTGGTGGAGATTGTGACTGTGGTGACGACTTTATAAAATGATTGCAGGTTCCAAGCATATCTCCACCTCACAACACCTCTGCCAAACTACTTTCCTATCATTATCCAGCTTTTCCTACAACACTGATAAAAGCAAACATGAAATGAGACTCTCACATAAAATGTCTATGTAGCATGAACACACTTATTCAGGTCACCAACAGAGATGAAAACAGTATCTTATCCACATCAGAGTGACACTGGTTTGTAACAGATAAGGATCTAGTTCTTCACATAAGCTGTCATCTCCTGCATGCAGATTTCACAGATGCAGGAATGTAAACACCACAACTGGAAGGTTAGTACTCAGCCAGTGACAGTTTCAAAGTGATAAATCAAGGAGAGTTTTCTTATATGCTAATGTGTGTTCAGTTAATCAAATACGGAGAAGGCTATTTTAGAACCTTTCAGCGAAGTTGCTTTTTAAAGAATCATACACACTTTCTAGCTACCAAAACGTACTACATGTGCTATTATTTTCATTAAGTGCCCTGCAGACTTGGAAGTATCATACTCCTTCACCTTGTTTTTCTTGCACGGTGTAGTGCAATAAATTGCTATAGTATTTTAGCCCGGTGAGACATAAGGCAACATACCTCTCCATCGTTGGCTCTGCTGATAATTACCTGCTTGGAAGAATGCCAGGGAACAGTATGATATTTGTTATTAATATTTTCACTCCAAATATAAACAACTGTCTTCCTATATTTCACATGAGACAAGGCATGGGGTTCACAGGCATTTCCTTCTCTTAATTATGTACCCAAAATCTTTGTTACTGGGACATCCAGAGGACAACTCTTACAATGTAAAGTTCTGTAGCTCTTCAAAAGAGCAATGACAATTATCATTTTGATTCAGTTTTTAGTGCTATATTAATATGCATATGACCTCACATTGTATGATCTGGTGTTCCAGGCTACTTTGACTTAAATACCTATAAATTTGTTGGGATCTTAAGTATTTCTTATGATCAGAGGGAAAATATTCACCATGATACCTTTTTAGAGCTGAGTATACATGTACGTATTTTTATCAATTCACTATAGATAAATACAGACACTCCCATGTATGTGTCTGCACAAGTGCAAGTTAAAGCACAACAATACATATAATTCACTTAAGATATTATAATTTTTATTACAGACAGTCACTGTCTATTGAAAGCATGCATGTAGAATTCTGATTGGTTTGTTTTATCTGATGTGAGAATTCACAAGCATCTTTTGACAGACAATACTGCAGAACAGTGACGTGTAAACCCACGGCGTAACTGTGACTGGCTACAGGACAAGGCCATTCCCATCACAGTCTAATTGAGACTACTGGATATTTTCAATGTACTCTAAGTGATCCGATTTGTATCCTCCTTTTTTTTTTTTTCCCCTCAAAATAGAAAATTGTATTTTACCTTTTCTACCATAGGAAAAATTGAGGCGTAAGTAATTTGAAGATTTGCCCTGAATCAGTGCCTATACATGAGGCAGAATGGAGTTCCTGCTAATTTAGCCCTGACCATAGTAATTAAATAACACTGGCATCTTGTGAAGCTGAAACTGGAAGGAGTGATACATTATCTCTTGAAGAGAATCTGTAGATCATATCACCATGCTTCAGTATAACCCCCTACCAAAAGGGTTTTTTTTCCCTGAATACTTATTTAGTGGCTTACATGTCAGGAGATGATTCTTTGTTTGTGTGTGCATGTTACTCGTGATTTGATTGACTTCATCCTCTGAAAAAAATCTTATCATTTGGATCCCTACTCTTCCCTTTCCCTTCTTGGGAAATCCTGTTATATCTAAGCAGTCAGATGTTGGCTGTTCTTCTTTTTTCTTCCTTAAGCAAGGATAAAACAAAACATCTGTGTCCTGTGTTCATTTGTGGCTTTCCTGTCTTGTTTGTATATCACAAAGAATCAAAACTGGCAAGAGCTACAAAATATGGCATGAAGTAGAGCACATCATTCAATCAGCTGAGATAAGGGTAGACGCAGAATTAACTTGAATCAAGTCACGGAATCACTGGCACACAGCATATCATGGTACGCATTGACTTATACCTCAATATGCGTTTATACTCTATTTAGGATTTATAGTTTTCACAGTGAGCTTCTGTACAATTAGTCAAAACTGCACAATTCAGACTATACTGTCAAAAGCAGCATGTAAGGTATCAGTTAAGTGACTCTGGTTTAATAGGAATCGTAAAAAAAAACCTGCTTAACACTTTCAAAACACATTTCTCCTGCCAAAGAACTTCTAGCCTTCCTTTTTTTTTTTTTTAAACTTGTGGTATGGAATATAGATGGCTTGGCTAAGCTTACACAAAGTTCTTAAGCTTTAAAACTTATACTTTTTTAAAGACTTCCAGTTTTATTACTACATATACAAGCCTATTCTATAATCACAAAACCCCATAACAAAACCAGGGAGTTGGAACAGGCCTGCCTGCCCTTACAATCCTCTTAGAGCAAGCGATAGTATCTAGCCCCACTGGTCCATGACTTACACAGCATCAGTGACTTAAATTGTATTTTGCTATGTCTACACTCTGTAAGCCAGACACACGTGTGTCAAAGGGGGTATGGACCGCAGGTTCCCAACTGCTCTCTGACTTCCTTTTACGTAAAAATGAGACCACTGAAAAAACAGTCTCAGCTTTTCTTTCTGCAGGTAGATTAACAGAGGGAGAATAAGTCAGGATGTGAGTAGGACTGTTTGCTCTTCTTCCACAGCTGTACCACACAGCAAGCCTTCCGAGGTGGAGAGCGGATGGTCAGACTTTTCCTTAAATTTCTTATTGAAAGGTATTTGGTGAAAATTTGTTAATTGTTTTGTATTTCACTGGGCTGTAAGACTTAAAAGTTGCTGAACTTACACTTAGATTCTCAAGTTCTCTCGAGTACCGATGTACTGTGTTTGATCCTTTTAGTAGGTTGTGGTTTATACAAGAGATTCTTTTACCTTTATAACTAAGCTTTTTATTTATGATTCAGTCATATAACTTTGAGACTTATCCTGCTTTTCTGTGACATCTCATAAGTGTGTTACAAGTTTTGTTACTTTTTAAAGACTTTGTAATTTGCTTCTGGAGTAAATTGAGAGAAAAGCATCTATTTCTAGCCCTTACGACTGTGGGCAAAAGCCTGAAAATGTGAACAGTGTGCAGTATTAAGGATTAGAAAATTATAGGAAAAAATTAAAAAGCCCAAAGCCATTATTAATTTTTTATCTCACAATTTTTAAGCCAGTCATGAATTTTAGCCTTGAGGTTCACAGTGTGATATACACCATTGTGGTATTTGTGTATCCAAATGGGCTTGCCAGTCTTTAACTTAGAACTACACTCAAACTTTTTACTTATTCTAAGGAGACTATGAGTTTACTAACATTTTTAGTTCTCAAGATGACAGAACTTAGTTCTTCCTTAGGGAATTCCAATAACTTCCTGAGAACAAAGCAAATAGAAATAATTATGTGAATTTCACTTTCTACTTATTCACCATATCCAAAAGAGAAACTGGCAGTTACTTGAGTGATTCAAATCTGAATGCTTGCAGTGATGGTATAAAGCCAACTTCTAAGTGTTATTTATAATTGTGCCAACGATGCATCCTCTTGGCAGATGGATTTAAATTGCTTTTCCTAACATTCCTTGGGGGTTTATACTGAGGGACGGACTTTCAAACCCGCAGACAAGAAGACTCCTGGATGATTATTCAAATAGGTAAAATACCATTTCCTGGTATTTTGGTGCAAGGACCTTTGGATTTCACACTGGCACCTTTTAACATCTTTAAGGGGATGAGGTAAAAAGGGTTTTTCAAACACCAAAACAAATGAAACCAGTCCAAGGGCCATCAAATCCAGATGACTGAACATAATTTCTCCGTTCCCACCTGTCAAAATACTGCAAATAAAATGGTCCCAAGGTACCTTGCTACTTGTCTTTACTACTCCTCACACCTTGAGCGCTAATTTCAGCCAGAAAGGGAGGAACTGAAGGAGATCTCATTCATCAAATTAAGGACATTCTGGAGGAGGGTGGGTCTTAAAGGGCTGTTTCTTTTCAGCTTTCTGTAGACACCAATTACAAACATTACTCTGTCTTTTGTAAAGAAAGTGCCCATTTCAAATATTTCAAGGAACAGAGGCACTTAAAATATTACAAGGCTGTTTTAAAGTACAGCTTTAGTTTACATCCAGATTTATGGGTGAGTTTGTCAGTAATTATAACTAATGAGAGACTGCTAAAGGAGCAATGCAACAGCTTGTCCCATTCCTTCATTCTCTGCACACATGTAGCTGACCCAGTAAGGTGAAACATTCCTGGGTATGGGCTAAACACCTCCTGAACTAACACTGTTAGCATTCTCTTAAAATAACTTCTTGCACTGTAGCCAAGGCAGGAGCTAAAATCATTCTGCAGTACTGAGATCCAGCTGAACAGAAAGATATATTAATCATCTTTAATATTAAATACAACCAGTTCCTATTTCTAATCTTTGCAATACTGTATTTCAGGAACAAGTTGAAACATTTACCCTGGTAAACGGTGAAAAACATATATATACTGAAAGTAAAAACAGAGTAGAAATAAAGTGATAGGCTCTAGATGCAGTTTATATATATGCTCTATATGTAGTTTACTAGGCAGGTGATGAAATGATAAATGTTTGTGGTATTACCTACTTTACATATTTGCATCACTTTTTTTTTTGTTGTTTTTTGCGAATAAATATATACTCTCATTTAAAATATACACTATCTGACAGTATCTGGAATGTAAAACATATCCTACAATTTTGGTAATGACAATATTATTACACAAAATTGAGTACAAGACACCATCATCCTCACTAGAAATGTGGAGTTTGTCTCATGCTCAGATTGACTAGAAAATGTTTTTTACCAGTGTTCAGTAACACTCCATGCAGTGATTTTGTGAACTGGGTCCAAGAATAAAGCCTGAGACTGTTCATCTGTGAGGTGGTGTAGCTACTCCCAGCTATTATGACTTGTATCAAAAATTGCTGTAGCTACCAGTGAATTTGCTCTCATCTATTATTTCTGTAATGCAGTAATCCAGATATCCACCTACACATTAACAAAAGGTTAGTATATATGTCTCCAGAACTCCTGTACCACAACTTTGTTTCACTTTGATGATTATTTGCAAAGTAGTATGTCCACTAATTTACTTCTTCTGTCCCCTTTATCCATGCTCATACACCACTGAGTGAAGTGGGGAGTCAATCGCTGTCCCTTGGCCAGGACAGACAAGTTAAGAAGCACAGATATATGTCTACAGCTGCAACATAATGAAGAAAGAAGACTCCATGATGCCTGTGGCAGGGATGAAATCTGTTAACAAGCATGCTTCTCTTTCAGGCTTCATCTGTGCTTCCCTGGCCAAAGCACTCTGAGCCAATTATTTGTACTCTGTTACATCTGTCAGCATTCCGGGAGGACAGTCCCAAAATGCAGAAACACCGTCTCAGGATACATGAATAGCCTTTGTACCTTATTATATCACATCCCTTCATCAGTTTCATCCTACAGGTGATTAAATATACGTGCTAATGTGGATTCTCCCAGAAATATATTGCTTGCTGCTTCCAGTGTTGTCACATGATGTTTCTAGCTCGTGTTCTGGGGAACCTCCCAGTTAATTTTCCTAATATTATAGTGTGGTGTTCCCTGATAATATTAGCTTCCTTCTATTTCGTATTCATCAGTGGACAGAATAAACATCATACACTCTTTATATAGAACTGTATCAATAGCAAATGCAAACAATGAACCATATGTAAGTGACCTACAGGGAAAATCTAATATTAAAGTACTATCTCTTGAAAAAAGTGAATAATTTGACTTTTTAAAATATGTTTACAAGTAATTTGTAAACAGGAAAATAAATAAAATTCAGGTGTTTCCTCACTCACTGTAGTCTCTGTTTTATGCCATTCAAGTGAGAACAGAATTAAACCTATATACTTGGCACTTATCTGTACTTCATCATTACTTATATATATGAAAAAAAGGGTGAGAAGTCACACGTACTTGAATTTGATATGCTAAATGTACGGTGACCATCTTGATACTTGTTGAAGCAAAATGGATCTCTCCTGTTCCTCCAATACCATCTGCAAATTACTTTCCAGAGAAATACAATTATTCCAACTATATCTTTGGCATGGATGGCAGGCAGGAGCTCGTCTGAGCCTTCTTTCACATCAATGACCCGGTCTGTCCTTCACAGCAATGAACAATATTTTTGCCCTCTATGCAAAAGCAAAGATTAGCTATGAAGCCACTAGACTAGCACTTTGAAAGCTAGTGTTCATCGTAGTGACAGCCATTATAATGTGAAATATTTTAAATGCACTTATTCTAGATATTCATAACTCTCATGTAAATGAAGTAGCACTGTAAATTCTGTGAATAGCAAACACCAATAAGACATACATATTTCTCTACCTTGTTACTGTTCTCTGCCAGTCTTGCTCTGGCTTCATGCTATACCATGAGCCCATTGACTCGCAATAGCTTTGTAAAGGACCAAACCTAAACTAATATAAATATACTTCTTAAACAGAGTAAAGCCTTGCAGATCCATTATCTCATGCCAGGACTTGGTTCCTATGTTGCAGTTATTTTGCGAACTAATGGACTTTCCTTGCTGATGTTTACATGGATGGTCTACATTGGCTGTTTCGAGATATATCTCTCTTTCGGATGAAAAAGTTAGCATTCTTTCAAAATAAAGTATGCAGTCAGAGGACTAGACTGGGTTATTAACAGAAGTCTAATCAACTGTTCTCAGTACTGGAAATTCAAACGGCATCTTTTTTTGTTCTAAACGGAAAATTAGCCTTGCCGAGAACATACTCAGTGATATTAGTAACCTTACATTCTACAAATATCTGTCACTGCAAAGGATTTCAAAGCCATTTACAGAATGAAAGACAAGCT
This sequence comes from Rhinoptilus africanus, assembly GCA_013400135.1. Taxonomy (NCBI): domain Eukaryota; kingdom Metazoa; phylum Chordata; class Aves; order Charadriiformes; family Glareolidae; genus Rhinoptilus; species Rhinoptilus africanus. The sequence goes on from VXBO01012001.1 coordinate 145,110, forward strand.
GAACTGGTCAGATGCAGCCCTTCTTTTGAAAATTTCTGATACTGTCCTCCTTGAACTGGAAAGAAACGCAGATAATATTAAGAGGTTCACCTAACTGAGAACAATGCATTTTGAATCACAGAGGGTCTGAAGAGAAATGGAGAAGTCATCCAGAGAGCATGTAAGTGTGTGGAAAAAGCATCAAGTCTGAGCTAACATCCCCATGTGTGATGGTAGCCACCCCTGCATGGCGTCTAGTTCCATGGTGCTGTACAAAATACTGCAGAGAAAAGCAGTGAGGGACAAGCTAATTGAGATTCTGACTTACTGAAAACTAGAACAGGTTGAAAAGAAGCCCAGGGTGACTGATTCACACAAGATAACACAGCACTGCATAGAATTTGTCAGTCTCAAAAGCAGTGAGAAACAGGACTCTATAACATGTCAGGAGAAACAAATGCTGAAGCAAATTGGACAGTGTGGACATTTTGTTTTGGGTCTCTGCTAGTTCAGACTCCTCTGCACAATGCCATATTGTGAAAAGCACTCAGATCTCCTGGCACTTGGAACAGATCAGATGCTTATATAAACCTTAATTCATGCTTCCTGCTGTAAAGTAGGGTACTGCTTGCTTATGAGAAAAGGCTATATTTTCCAATAATACTCTGGGTTTGGAGCGTGCTTTGTGATGTGCATTCATAGGGGAAGGAAGGTTGTTTGACTCAGTAATACATTCTTTTTAAATTCTAGGAGTTTTTAATGACTCTATAAATTATTATATATTAATTTCAGAACAGGAAAACAATAGTATATGCATGGACATAGGTTTAGGTTTCTTTTTTCACTTTGAGTAAAACTACTTTTAAACACTACAGGTAGGTAGGTAATCACCTTGGAGTCAGCCTGGTGACTGTATCATCTCTGAGTATATCACAAGCCTTGTGCTTATGAAAGATATGGGCGTCCTTTGTTCCCTTTAGAGTGCGACTCCTATATGCTCAAGCTTCAGTTTTATGCTCCCTTCTGCCCGCTACTCAGCGATTCTCCTCTCCTCCGTAATTAGGGTGCAAGATAAATCACTTCTGGTTACAAAGAAATTTACTGGTTTAGTTCCAGTAGTGTGACCTTCCTGGAAGCACATGCTGGTCTTCCCCATCACTTTTGAAGCAACGCAGAGTCACACGTCAGCTGGTTTGGCCACCTTGCAATCAGAACGCAGGTCACATCCCTCCTAGTTACAGATAGAGGATGATTTTGGACTGAAAAGCTGACAGGCTGTGACCAGCTTAAAAATATACCTCTTTTGTCTTTTGTCTCTTGCAATTACATTCCTTCATGAAGCCACAGTGACCCAGTGGTATTTAGAGGATGAGTTACATGCCTTTGCTTTTTCATATAAAGATTCAGAACAAGAAAAAAAATAGAAAACCTTCAGGGGAATGCAGGTAGGGAGGGTGTTTCCTACTCTTTTTCCATTTTGTGGCTACTGGACGGTCACCCTTGAAAGCAGACTGCTGCCACTTGAGAAATATTTTCAAAATTCTTTTTCTTAAATTTCATCAATTTCAAAACATAATCTGCCTAGTCAATGGATAAATCTTTTTTAACTCCTGTGTTGTACATCTGCCTGGAACAGCAAAGGCACATTCCCAGAATCATTCCAATCATAGGGTATGTAAGGGAAGCTGTATACTGCTCAAGCATCACAGTCTAATAACACTAATAAAAGCCCCAGTTATCCCAACCTACTGCAATATTGCCTGTTTTGCAGCACATCATTTCAGTAACCTTGCTTTGCTGAACCACTTGTGATTGATTGCCACCGTAGACATCAGTCCTGAAAGCATCACTCACACACTTGCATTTATATTCTGTTCTCATCCGCCTAACAAAAAGAAACGCTTGCATATTTTTGACAATGATAAATTATGAGCCATTGAAGAGCGCAAAGATTTAGTTACTCTTTTAGAAAATCACATCCTGGACAAATATCTGCATGGCACAGAGGATTTGACAGGGAACACAGACAGTAGCAAATGAACAACAGCAAGGCTGGCAAGTAACCTCATTTCACTTTCCTTTCCAGCCACACTGAAAGTTATCACAGGTCTTGTGTTCTCTCATAGGACATTAGAAATAGTAATATTGCCGGCAGCAAACCAGACGAGGATAGGCAGTAAATGAACTACAAGGCTCATGCAAAACATTTAGTCTCCTTAATTTCTGGTTACTGTTTTGCAATTGGAATTAAATGGCTCAGTTATGAAGATGAGAAGCAGTTTGGCAATCCATGATAACAAACTAATGACCTTCTAAAATAATGCTGGCCAGAAATTTTCCAATCAAGATATCCATATGTTGATTTTGAATTATTTCTTTCCCCCGGAACATCTCAATTTCACAACCCTTCCTCAAACGTAAGAAAAACATAATACACAAAACTGGACCTAACTGCTCAATCCGTTCCTTTCAGTCCATTGCTTCCAAAAGCTGTAATTTCACTTGAAGCTTAAAACAGAAAAAAGACATTTTTGTCAAAAGAATTCCAGAGCACCCTGGTGTTCAGCATTGGTTCTTACGCTCTCATGTAATCAAAACAAACCTTTAAAAAGGAATTCTAGAGAAACAAGTAGCTACATTAGAGGCTACATTTACAAATAGCTTAATTCCCTATAATTGGATTATGTGTTTTAACTCACCAGTTCTATATGCTGGCTGATAATACTTTTTCTTGTTATTTTGTGTGTCGCATATCCAGTATAATGAACGTAGACATTACAGAATATATCAACCACCTAGAAAGAAGTGACAAACGTCTTCAGTGTAGACAATTCCCCTCTCAGGAGGACTCTGATTCTTGGGTACGTCTCTTTCTCTTTCCACTGCTAAGGATAAAACATGGTGTGCACTGGAGAAACAAATATTTACATAAGCCTATATGTCCCTATGGTTATACACAGTATCTTATAAATGTGGGTTCCAGAACAGTAATAGCTTCCATTTGCTTTTTGACAGCTATATTTTTATGAAGAAACATGCAACCATTAAGACTTTTGGTAGCAGATGATAAGCAGCAATTTTACTCCATTGCAAGGGGAATAGTAGCCAATTTGGGGCAGTCCCAAGATAAAGCTCATATGAATATTTGTTAACAAGAGCATTCAGAAAACCACTACAGCAGATATCCCTTCCCTATCCCCGATAATAGTTGACATAATGCAAATTTCTTGACAGCACAGATGGTTTTGTACACTGCCTTCTCTCTTGCAGACACCAGAATTAACATGCGGCCTGTGGAGTTACTCACGAGCTAACGTGGTTACAAATCAGAGGAGAATCAGTTTAAGGGTTTCCTTTGCCTTATCATCTGACACAGATGTTTAGTCATATAGCTGGTTTCATTGTTAAAAAAAGAAATACAAAGGAAAGCTCTCCATCTAGCTACTAAGCTAGGGACCTTTTGAAGGTCATTTCATCTATGACCTTGACAAGTTCAAGAAATTCCTCTCAGAACAGAGCGTCTATATTAATATGTGAAAAAGAAAAGAAAACACCTTTTATTTAGTACATATTTTTTATCACACATCTCTACCGTCTCTTGCAATTTTCAAAGACTGTCATCTTTACTGGAAAACTCAAAAAGTAAGGATGACATTTCCAATCAATGTATATAAGCTAGTTTGTACCATGTCATAACAAAGGCCCAAACTGTTTTTTCTGTAAATGTGGACAGCGGAAATTTCTGAAACCTTGATGAGGCCTGTAAAGGGCCATGCTTTGGCAATAATGCAGAAGCCAAAGTTATGATTGTTACTAAGCTCTGAGAATAAGAAAAGAATCCTAACAAGGACAAATCCGTTATAAAGAAAACTATATTCTGACTTTTCCACCTAAATGAAAAAAAAACAAATCTGCATTTAGAAAATATCTTTGATACAGTGTTAATGAAAAAGAATTTGTAATAGTCAGCTAGAAAGATGTCATGACATGAACCAGAAAGGACAGAGCAACCAATTTTTACTTTGAACAGAGGAAGTCAGGCATCTAAATCTGCATGTGGACAGGCCTTGCCAGTAACAATATTATTTTCTGTGCAAAAAACATCACGCAAAGTAACAGGGTTAGTCATACAAAACCAAAATGAGTACATAAATAAATCGTGGATGGATCAGAGCCATAAATGTTTGAGTGGGTGCTTCTAGGTTTAAACACTGAAAACTACTGCAAAAATCTGAACTGTACATGACATTACTTCCATTTTGGAAATAATAATAGTATCTTCATGATCTGCATGAAAATAGAAAACAGTTTGGTTGTCTTTTTTCAAGTACAAGACTCCTCTAGCTCCCAACAAAGCTTTTTGTTTTCAAGCACAACTCCTCTAGTCCCCAAAGTAATCAGAAAGCCTCATTTCAGAAAAACAGCAGCCAATGGATTGAAATAGTTGTCATGGTCAAATCTTGCTTTATCTTCTTTATAAACAGTTTCAAAATCTCCTCTGTTGAAAAATTCCAAACCAGTTTTACTGCAGTTTCACTGGGTCCTTTGACTGCTTGAGTTCCTTAAAGAGTCAAGGAACTCATAACTAGGGTCACAACCCTGGACTTCAGGAGGGCAGA